>CM055969.1:43705000-43897500 GCA_029531755.1 Holothuria leucospilota | reverse complement strand
TAATTCTGTTTAGAAGTGATTTTGTGTCCAGAGTTGTGTCCAAAGAGGTGCTGAATGTTCTGTTCCAACAGACAGTGGATTGAAAAGGTTCACTTAAGTTCACAGTTAGTTTGCGAGTGTAAAAATAGGCCAAGTTTTGTGTTTCATCCTGAAAAGTGTCCTACCTTGTTACTTTATGTATTTATAGTGTATGTATTTAAAATGCTAAGAATGCCTGTGGTCCTACAAGTACTGAGCTGCCAGCCTAAAACCAAAATTAACAGACATCAGACGTAAAAATCTGTATTTTCCACCATAAATCCATATGTCTAAGCAACCCTTACCATGCCTAAAAGACTACACACTACACTGCACAAACACCCTTAACACCTCATAACTGTTAGCATTGACAGATAGCCTACATTGAGAAACATGAACTCATGTTGTTAGGCTAGACTAGCCTAATGTTACCTGTGTCACACAAGGACTGTATATAGCCTAAGGCTGTAAACAAAATATTCCTTGCAATTGTTCTCACAAATGAAATACCTCTTCTCAAATTTTAGGCTTTTAGTTGCAGGTAATGTAGGTAAAAACTTTAAAAAATGATGGAAGCAAAATGCCTCCTGTACTTGTGATTAAGTGCACTTCCAGTATAAATGTAACAAAGGAACGTCCACACTACTAGCAGTTCATGAACAGTAAGATAACTATTGGATGCATACAGTGGATACTGTATTGTACAATAAAAAGTTCAGCACAAATATCAATGCTGCAACTATAGGCTTCATGTTTCAACTATTTGATCTACTTTTGAGAAACACATTACCATGGTCATACAAAATTACAACCTGACTGAAAAAAAAACATATTTTCAGACAAAAGTCTGCACTCCCATATCTGCTTCTTTTTCTGTACCAAAATCTGTACTTTCCGCAGCTCTGGCAAAATGCAAAGACGTCTCATTTCTTTCAGTCTTTGGAGGAATTCTGTCTTAATGAGTTGGAAAAATGAACTTTGATGGTAACCTTGAGAATTCTTCAGAACTTTTTCTTTCAACCTCCAGTGACCTCACATGACCTTTCCAAAAACCTCCACCAACAACTACAGGGTTCTCCTTCATGGTATAATGCATCAACATGCTAAGTATGAATGCATCAATGCTTCCTATCTTGAGATAAGTGTTAATGAGGTTTCCAGAGTTTGACTTGTGGTGACCTCAGATGACCTCTGACCTCCACTAATATGACTAATTGATATACAATCATGAAAAGTGTCCATCATTCGTGTCTTGAGATATTGTATCAATGTTTTCAGAGTTTGACCTCTGGTGACCTCAGATGACCTCTGACCTCCACCAAAAACAAAAGGTTCTTTCCTTTAATAAGGGGGATCCACATACCAAGTAATGAGAACTGTCAAAGTTTCCCTTCTTGAAATATTATGATAACAAGCTAGGCATCACAAATGCATCACAAACACACATACACACCCATACATGCATGCCAAAAGCATAGCTTTCTCTTCCATCACTGAAACCAAAAACACCCCAATTTTGGGTCTCTCCTGCAAAAATTTACAAACATGCCAGGAACAGTAATTATTGGCTGTTATTGCTTTTTTTTTCAATTAGAAATGGACATGTGCATTCTTGATTTTGTGTGTTAATTTTATGCAGAATTACAAATTGAGTTGGCCCATTTAACATTACTACAGGATCCCAGAGACCCACTGTTCAGGGACTCTAGTGGGTCCAATTCCAAAATTTTGGACCCTTTAAATTTGGAGGTAACTGCTAACCCAGATTACAACAAATGAAACAGAATTCTTCACATGTTCACTGGACAACTGTAAAGATTTGTAAAAGTCAAAATCAGAAATGTGGTTCTGAAAACACAGTATGGGCAGTAAACCTTTGACCTTTTATACAATACCTGAGAATCTGACTGATGACTTCATACAGACAATTGAGAACACTGACTAGGATCAATTCATTTTCTTGGGAGCTACCGATGACATAGAAGAATAAATCTACATTACTCCTGTAGACACATGTAAGACCCTCCAACATGATAATTTCAGCTGAAAAGAAACACGAAGAAACTGTAAATAATGCACATCTGTACTTAGGCTTATTGCAGAGCAATTTTCAGGAGATGTTTCAGAAATTCAACTTTTTCTAAAGTACTAAACAGACCATACAGACATTACACATTCCAGTAAAAGAAGGCAGTATCAAAAATAAAAAACAATTTTGAACATTACAAGTTACAACCAAGGACAGTAATTTGTGTTGGACATATGGGGGACAGGGGACAGAGCATTCCTAATGCATGCATTAACACTGAATTACAACCATGTATACATATATGACAAATGTGGAAGATAACCTTGAAATAAGGGTTTGAGCTGAAATTTATTTTTGGTATGCTAAAGAGTAACTAAATAAAAGCATTTTAACAAAATTTGCATTCCTTCTTATGTGTGATTCTTGAGACATTAGAAAATGAAGTGGACATTTTCGACTAAGAGTGAAACTTCAGAAAGCAAGGTGACATCATATGCTTGCATTAATTATTCTTGAAACCCTACGAGTAGTTTCCTCCCATATACAGTAGTCTCATACTCTCAGAACATAAATGATAGAGGTAATGGGAACTTTGCGCACAACGCATTTTCTATGGGGCGCTCATAATACTGTTTCAAGGCTAAAACAATAGATTGAAAAACACAGAAAACAAAACAATGAGTATTGCTCATCAGTGTGAGATGATGACATCACTCAGACTTACTTCAAGTTCACTTTCAGTACCAAATGTAGCAAGTTCATCTGCTAATATCTCCAGAATCACTCACAGACAATGAACCAAAATTTCACCAAAAACGCTTAGACTTAGTTCCTCTTTTATGCACAATTACAGATATCAAAAGTGTAAACTTTCGCCTAAACCTTTCCTTGAAGGAATGGTTACAACTTCATGTCAGCTAGCTTCCAATTCAACATTTTAACTCAAAATTTTGACTTATTTTCCAATTCCAAAGGTCATTCAAGACAGAAAATCATAGACTGCTTAAGAGTGAAAACCCACCTTACTCTGTATGCTCAGCTGTGTCAAAACCTAAGTCTCATTGCTTCAAATGTCTTTTAGCCTTTCCTTTATTTATTACAATCGACAGTCACCCTAAAATTGCTTTGAAAAATCAACTAAAACTCTTAGAAATCTCCTCTTATTTGCCTAAAAAGTACCTCTGAACATATTTTGAACATAACAATTATAAACAAAAGAAAATGCAAAGAGTTTTTCTCCATGAATTTAACAATTCAGTCACAAAAGTCTTGTCACATGATCAAAAAAGCCACTCATGAATTAGGATGATGGGGTATACTACTATAATTCTGATTGGGGTGACTGCATTTTCCTTTTAAAACCATGACAATGGTATTCTAAGACACAAGCTTTCACAAGAAGAGGACAAAGGGAGATTATGTCACCCCCATACTGTGAATCTAATGTATGTCTTAATATTCACTAAATCTAAAATCAGTCACAAACTTCGACTGAAAGATTAAACTGTGTGTAATTACTGTACAGTAGCTGGCCCACTGAGGTACATACATATTATGGTAAGGGTCTGAAAAGGCAGATGAAACCCTTAAGAATATAGTGAGCCCCAATATATGGCACCTTATGCACATGATTCCTTGTGCATACATGTGGCTTTCACACAGCAATGGTTTAAGAGTCAACCGAGCTAAGAGAACTCAATGAGTTGCCAGAGAATTTGATACATGTAAATTTTTTACATCAATATTTCCAAAGATCATCTTGTATAACTTTCATTTATTTGTCGATCAATGCACTTCCAAGTGGAAATTCTCCCATGAATATGCAGTACCTTGTCCAATTTGGCATCCCTTAAAACACTGCTCACTCTAATGCCACAAAGGGAGGCAATACCCCCATGAAGCAAGCCCTCAGTCAGCTTGTCATGGAGTTGTTGATTTAATCATTCACGAACAGGTAGAACAAGCATCAATTACCAAACGATTAAACATTAATAAGAACATCCTGATTTATTGAGGCTTAATCGTATTAAGATATGTACGTGACAACTATTGGCATGCCTCAGGCTTCACCTGGCCTCTTTTTACAATGTCCTTCCACTACTGTAGGTCAATATTCCACATCATGGCCTTAACTGAAGTAAGTGCTTAAAACACTGGTAAACTTGATATTTCTTGGCCCTAGGCAAAGGTGACCAAAGGGTTACAGTACTTAGTCCTAGGTACAAAAAGTACAAGTTAACCCATTGGTCTCTAAGTGACTAACCATGTATGTAAAAAAGTAGGTCACCCAAGGTATTCTTTTCAACTTTTGAAGCTTCAACATTCCATACATGTTTCAGATGAATCAATCCAGAATTTTGTTATTCTATGTCATACAGTATATTTATTGCAGCCATGCACTATACACAAAAACAGTTTTACAGAAATTAGTGCACTTAGTTTTATTTCAGCACTTGTCTGGCAAGGGCATGAAATTCTCCTACGTTAACTGATTTAACTGACTTATCTGATACCGTAGCTGATTCAAAGGGAATAAGCAGTTGGCGCACCCTTATTTCAAAACGCCCACTGATTCTTGGAAATTTTGTTGTATTTCATTTACAAGTATTTTGGATTATGTTTCAGAACATCAATGTTGAATACTGATGATAAACCAAGCAATTAATCTGCACTAATTTTACTATTCAGTGATAAAATCTTTGTCACATGATTAAAAACAGCCATACAAGTACTGTATTAAGATACCAGGTATACTAATTCATACTGGAGTGACTGCACTTTCCCTTTACGGGGAGCAGTCCCAGTGTCCCACTAATTCACCTACAAAAACTGTACCAGGTAAGTGGTCCCAGGGGAGAAGTCCCACTTATTCGCCTTGGGAGGAGAGGGCAAACACATTTTCATAACTGTTCTAACATTGACACTCATTCCTAAGCTTGACATTGATCAAAAGTTCCTATCATTTGGTTTGTTATTAAAGCATTGCTGCATGTCATCCATCTTAGGAACATGGTAAAAACTATGTACATGACAAATTTTCTGAAAACAAAGCCCACTTTCATTTTGTGTACTTCAATACTGTACCTTAAAACCATTATTTTTATTGCTGTATACATACATTTAACCATTAATTTTTCCACAGAAAATAAGATTTTTTTAAGTTTCAAAATTGAGTTAGCAATTTGAAAATTTTCAGACCAGTATGTGCATCAAAGAATTATTAAAGAATATAATTAAACCTATCTAATAAAAATTATTGTTACGATTCCATGTTCTTCTTCTGTGTAATTACCCCTGCATGCCTTAAAATTATAGCACAACAATGACCATTCTTTAACTCATTCAGACTTACCGTTAGCTTTGTGTGTCTTATTGAACAGGTTCTTCTCAAATTCTTTTTGTTCTTTCACCGTTGGAAACGTATCATCATAAAACTGTGAACACAGCAAACATCAAAAAGAAATATTATTCACAACCTTTTCTCTTGAGAAATTTTACAATTTCCTTAATTATTAAATGACATCAATTTCTTCAAAACCACCTGTCAATGTTTCTACAGTATTACTAAGTCCTGTATTGTTGTATGGCTAATATGATCAGATGATTCCTGGATGGCTGCCCCCTCCCCCCCCCCTGAAAAATTCCAAACAGGGTGATCCCCCCCCCCCCCTTGACAATGCCCTCTATCCCCAAATGATGACCCAAGACAATTCCCAACCTGAACAATTTCCACCCTTGATGATCCCAAACATTCCCATGGAGGGACTTACAGTATCAGGGGGCAATAATCAAGGGTGCAAACTGGGTGGGATTTGTCCCAAGGGGAATTGCCTAGTCATGGATCAAACTGTTAAGTATTGCAAAGACTGTACTGTGCTGTAAACTTTTATTTGGAAGCTTTTTAAGGTTCTCATTAATTTCCTCCTTCTTTTGGAAGAGCAATTTCACAACCGTGACAACTAACAATTTCATTAAAACAATAATGATGCATCAGACATATGTGGTCCAGACAATACAGCTAGACACAGTAATGAAATCTATCAAGAAATCAAGAATTAACTCAAGAGAATATAGTGAAAGTTTCCTAAAATGATGAACCCCAAAGCTTTTGTGAAATATGTATTACCCAGAAATTGTCCAAGGCACTGCAAGGCAGATTAGCCATTCAATGTTCACCTTACTTTGTAAGCTCACTATAGTATAGGCAGTGACTTACGGTAACTTCCAAATCATGCTGGAATTCCTTTTATACACATCTACAATGACTGCAGCACTGAGGACAATGTTTAACTTATCCTATCCATACTGTATCATATACAGTTGTTATCATAATGTACAGACCTGTATCAATATTTTAAGTCTTTGAATATATTGTATAAACAGTATGATACTGTACTGTACATCAGTCTCACTAGTAACAACTTTGAACAAGTTCCCATTAACACATACTCTCAACTGTGTATGGGATTGCTATATAACAGACTTCTGTTTTTTTTTTCTTTACAGTGATCTCCTTGATCATTTCAGAATCTAATGTAAGATACAACATCCCACCAGATCACAGATACCTGTATCTGTATCGGGGCAATGGGCATTGTCTGCCAAAATCTGGTTCCTGCTGGACTCCCAAAATTTGGATCTGGTGCAACCCTACATAAAACTACTGTATAATACATGATACTTCACCTTTGAAATGATTCTTTCTCCATCGTTATCTAAAATAGCAATAGCTTTCACAGTGTACAATGATGCTTCCTGTAATTAAAAGAAGAAAAGCATTGAAGAAAACATATGACACAATGATGAGCAAAGCCATTCTTCCCTTCAAAAGACAAAATGCATTGGTTCACGTCTTCATGGCTGTGTCATTTAACACATGCTAACAGCAATCACTACAGTAGTACAAAAAAATCTGCAGTACTGTATAGTATTTCCAGAAACAGAGAAAAAGAAATTTTTCCCATTTGGCTAGTAAGTATAGAGCTTATGCACGTGACGTCAGCGCGTTTCAATTTGGCTTACTGGATGGAACTGCCATACGTAGTAGGTGTGTTAAAGATACGCGCTCACGATAGCACCTTAGTAACAATCGTTGCACAATGAATGCCTGGATGGAAAAATAGAGAAACGTGACATAGGTGCATAAGCTCTATAGTATGTGTAAAGAAATTTCCAAAACAGTATGGTTTAGGATATTACAAATTACTGACTGCAGTAGCTACAGTAGCTGGTCTTACTACTAGTACTCTTAGCTACAACATATTTGCAAAAGAGCTATATTACTGGATCATTCATAATTTCATAAGTATACAACATTCATAGAAGCAAACAGCCCATACAAATGATATTGCTGACTTGAGGTCAATTTGGAAAGCAAAAGCCATCGTGGGTTGAAAAAATTTGGAAGATGGAAAGCTCCTTCCTGGGAAATTTTGGCAATTCGAGGGAACATTATATTTTTGCACATGAAAATATAGAAGATAGTGTGAAAAATTTGACTCCATGAGAAATAAAGCATGTTTTCAAGCCCTCTATGTATTACAATGGCCTTATGTTCTTCATAAAATACAATGCATGTTGCAAAGTGCATCCTAATATTTACTTCTCCTGTATATACTGTAATACACTATGTACATTATTGTAGTTCTAACTTTAGATGTAGCAATGTCTTCAAATGGCTCTATGTGCTCATGCACACAAAACTTAGTAATTAACACTTCTCTCATTGTCACTGTCAAGTGTTTGCCATTTTACGATCACATCCAGGGCCCTCCTGTGCACATCCACTGTTAACACACTTTCTATGCACAGACTAGAACTGCCAGCATTAATTGCTATTGAAGATGGGCTGTCATGAGGAAATCCCCAGAGAACCATTTAACCGATGTCACCTTTCTACTGTAGTAGCACATGAAAAGTCACCATGATGGAGTGATGTGCCAAGCACAGTTGTACACTAAGTGAGCAGTGAGGCAAAGCAGTGCTGCCACATTATACCATGTACAACCACACAGGAATCGATAGAGCAGATGATGAGCCATGACGGGAAGTTTTTTGCTTACATTGCCTTAAAATCCTCTACTACAACTAAAGTGTGCAATATATCACATCCAAGCTATCCACATGTTCCTCTTACATAACACAGTAGAGAAAGCAAAATGTAAAGTCACAACAAATGGGTCCACAGTCTAACCTTTACGTCAGGAAGGAAACACAATTGTGCAGGCAAGCCTTACATTTATCAGGGGCAGGAAAATTTCACTCCATGGTCCCTGAGAGTTAGCACTAAGTCATGGCCCCATCTTAAAGGTCGTGTGACATGAAAATAACATAGTTGGATATTTGATGTAAAAAGCATTAAAAATCCAGAAAAGAGCTGCAATTTCCATTAAAACCATCAATTATTGACCTTTTTGCACGGAAATTTCTATTTCACACTTGTATTATGAATAAACATGAGTTAAATATGCAAATAAGTGACACCAAAAGAGGGGCATACCATATATGGCACATGTTAGCCTTTGTTTTTTCAACCTTAATTTCAAGGACACTGGGTAGCATTGTTATTCCCTGAGGGGTTTATTATAAAAGTTAAAATTTTTTCCTTGAAAAATATTGATATCACTCATCAAACTGTAATCTGTATGATCAGTAATTAAGAGAAAATTTATATAGGGTTAACAAAAGAAATCATAACACTGTGCAACACTCCACATCATTATTTTTGCATACTGTATGCAATTAGTTTCTTCAGAAACCATCAAACTTTAAAGATGTATATTTTGAGAACGGTAAAAGATATTGAAATAATTCCAACAGATCTTTGATTGGAGGACTTAATTCTTTAACTGACAAGTGAAACAGCTCTTTTTGGTGCCATGTCACACGACCTTTAAGTTCATGAGCTCATTTCACATTCACCTGTACAATACATGTGGTAAATTATAACACTGCACCAACGTAATCCCCAGGTCTCACCTCTGAATTGTCACCATGCCAATCACCATGTATAATTTGCACTTTCAACGATTGTGTAAAAAGGTCCCTGGTCATGGAAGAATGGCACCTGGTTCTGCAAAAATCTGCAATCTTGACCAGGAGCCAAAACATGGATTGGACTGGAGCCTGGTCTAAGTCTGCTATTAAATGTAAGGCTTGTAGGCTGGACTTGGGTACAAGAAATTGAATATATAAGGAGTACAGCCTATGCAAAACTGAAAGTTGATTTTGTGCACTTGATCAGCAGTTGCCCTTAAAATTTCTTGGAAGTGGCCAGTCAGACCACCCAGCTTAATTTTCAAGTGGCCTACCCACTTTTCAACTGGCCCATACTTTTTAAAGGATAAAAGACTCAAAAAAAAAAAATGAACATTACCAAAAGGTCCATTACTGGATTTTCCTTAATAATACTACCCCTAATTTCACTCCAGTACTTGTGTACCATTAGTATCATGCAGTTGTGAGATGTGACTGCCTTTCAAAAATGTCATTTCCAGATTAGATCATCATCAAAGGTAGAATTAAGGTTGGCTGAAACAGGAGCCACTTTCACTCCAAAAGGGTGTCCCACTTTCCTGGTTTTTCAGTGCAATTTGGAGCTACTTAAGGTATACAGGCAGACACTTACTAATCAACAATAAGGATGTACACATGTCATGTTTTAAGTTTGCACTGGTAGAGTATGGCCTGTTATACAGAAACATTTACATTACTTTATACTGTAGGCTTGATCACCATGCAGCATGCATGAACCTTAAGACAATGGTTGTCCAGAGGAAAAGCAGCAACAAAAATTTGGTCCCCCGCCCCAAATTTTGGTAATCCACAGGTGAAACATAAAGATTTCATGGTTTTTATAATTATGAGGATACACCTCAGGTTTGCAGTACTGCTTCACAGAAATGTGAGTATTTTGAACCCGACTTGATTAGATGTTGGATCTCCAGTATGAAGGGTGTTAACTGAACTAAACCTCTGCAAAAAAAATGGGGTGGCAGGAGGTATGTGTGGGCATACTTGGAATTTTTATTGGAGTCCATTAATTCTTTCCCCTGTCCCATCACTATACATCTATAACTGACAGTGATGATCAAAAAGATTCCAAAACTGAACATCGATCCCAATGGATCAAGTTGGGAAAAAGAGTCATGATATAAATTTGTTGTGTTTTTTAGTAATAGTGCCATATATGGAAAACTGTTTAAATATTTGTCACAAACTGTGATGAGAAAATGAAATTTTTTTTTTTGTGCTGAACAAATGAAGCCTAGGCTAGCAGTCCTATTAATTGTAGCCAGCTTGCTTGTAACTGAAACGTAGCCAGGCTATACATGTATGTGTACAAATCCACCGTGTAAGCTAAATTGTTTTGCAAACCTAGTTATACAAACACAGTATCAATTTAAGAGGGTGCACTGTGTACAGGAAACCTTGGCAGGTCATGCATCATTCATCATTGCAAACTATTAATACCATCTCTAGGCTATTATTAACAATACCCGACGCTGGGGGATTGATAATCACAGTAATTCAATCAAACTCCCTGTACCCACACCTTCATACCTTTACATGTTCCTGCAGGGTCAGAGATGTGGACCATTAAGTTTTTCATCACATACCCAGTGTTCTCCACTGATTTAATTTTTGTCCCGGTGTCCCAAAAGTTTAAAGGTTAATAGTGATCGCTGCCTATAAAGATAGGGGTTGATCATGTTTGCTAAAATACTGTAGATGATAAATTTAATTATAGCCTTCTTTGATGACTAAGTATGTTTCTGGTTATCATTGCTCAATGTTCATACTGAAATTATTGCTGTTTGCTCTCTTTTAAGGTTATGAATTGATAATTTCTGTCCGGGTGGCTCAACTTTTTGTCTGGGTGGTACATTTTTTGTCCGGGAGTTGAGCACCCTCTGCAAATTTTGTCTGGGTGCAGCACCCTAACAAAACAGCTAGTGGAGAACACTGCATACCAAATAAGTATATTATTGGGTTGGACTTGGAAATCCAAATAGTCAAAATGAAATCATTTTTCTGCTTAATAAAACTTTGAAGGGTACTTTCCTGTCACTTCCTTTAAGCAGTCAAGTTGAATGTTACTACAGTTGCGATGCCACCATAACGTATGTGTACATTTAAAGCCAGGCTACATTTCATTAGAATGGGTGAACTGGGCTACAAAGAGGCTGGTAGTAGGCCTAAGACCCTAGGCTAGGCCTAACTTAATCCTCAGTATTAAAGGGACTGTGTGGTTGTTCCCTGTGAGCTCACTATACACAGTCCTAACATCGACCTATGGCAATGGGGGGATCGGCCGTCTGTATGATGGTCAAAATTTACTTTCATCTCACAGCATCTCACCTAAAATCTTATTCACTACCATGAATATTCTTCTCCAAATCTTACAGGAGTACTGCAGATGTTTTTGATCACTGAGATCTTCTGAAAAAGTTCAAAAGTTTGAAATGAAATCAGAAACATTTTTCACCTGGTAAAATTAACTGTGAAGCGTGATTCTACTAATGGATGCCCGATATCAAGGGACAAAATAGTCCAGTTTGCATTGCAAATTACAACCCAAGAAATTCCAGTTGTGAAGCAATTCCAACTCAGCTTCAAAAATATTGCAAACCAATATTTTTCAGGCTCTGCCTAAATTCTAACTATTCTGATATGCGCAGCATGTAATAATTGCCGTATTGTTTGAAGCCTTAGAATTTGTATAACACAGCTCATTTGAAATACAAATGTTGATTTCAATAGTTGCTAATAGAAACTGGGCAATTTATAATCCATTCAAATATTGACTAGCAATTACTGTTAACCATTTTCTCACACTATTTTGCCAGTGAGCCACAACTGGAAAAAAGGCACGGCTGTGGCCCAAATTAAATCAATTGGTTAGATACTGAACCATAAAACCTCATCTAACTCTGACTCTAGCTCACACTATTTTGTCCCCCTGGATATTGCCTGTCGGTACAATGAATGACTGACTGTGTGAATGATTGCCCGTGATGTGTTACTGATTGCCTGACATGTGAATTGATTGCCCATGCTGTGTTACTGATCGCTCCTCCTTTGAATGGATGCCTGTGCAAATCAAAAGATGCAATGGATGAAAAGCTCATAGTGTGGGTTCATTTAGGAGGAAAAAGTTCACCAAAATGGAAAAGGTAATTGTATTGTCAGTGAAAAAATAACATTATGTGACAAATTTTTTCATCTAAAACAAGTACAATTTGTAACATTTTGTCACTAGATACCAAATTTGAACAACACATAAATATGTATGTATAATATAAATGTGTAACAGGCTCATCACCATCTTATCTCATCTCTGATGTTGTATTGCATAGTACTTACATTTAACAATCATTATCAGTCCCTTAGGTCCTTTTCTGACCGTACAAGGCTTCATGTCCCGAAAACAAATAGATCTAGTAAAGGTTCTACTTTCAGTGTACAGTAGCAGGCCCATGGCTCTGGTATTCCAGAGCCAATTACCCTCCCACGATCAATCAGAGTTCTAAGCCCCCTCAATGGTAGTCTTGAAGACATGTTTAAAATCCTATCTGTTTGCTTTGTACTTCTCTTCCTCTTAACTCTTAATTTTCTTCTGTGCTTGTATTGTGCTTAGATCTGTGTATAGGTGCATTATAAACATTATATGTATGTATTCACAGGTTGGGCAATCATTCCAGGGAGTCTTGTGGCAACAAGCCCTGATCCTTCACAGGTTAGGCAATCAAGAACACATCACAAGCAATCATTCACACAGGTCGGGCATTTATTGCACCAACACGCAGTATCAGGTATTCATTAGTAGAACCGGTGTGGCGAAGGAACTTTGTTTACATCAGTATGTTAATGAGCTACATTGTTATGTCATTTTGGGATGTTTGCAGATGCAACTTGCCATGTGTATGTACAGGCACTACAGAAATCAATGTTCTGTATGATGTCACAATGTTACTCACATGGCAGTCTGATACCAACAAATATTTCGACGCTACAACAAATTTTACGAAGTGTAAAAGTCAATGATTTCATTTCAAATTTTCAGAACTTTCCTGAGGTTTAAAGTGATCAAAAACAACTGCAATATTAGACATGGGGCTAGGGAGAGAATGTCACCCTTTTGTTAAAATGGGCTTTGGTCAACGGTTTCACCTGGGGTTTGATCATCAGTCCTGATCAGCATCAGGGGTTCCATTATGAATAAGGATAAATTTAAGTCAGTTTAAGGCCATATTGGAAAGATTTTTTCACCGCCGAAGATTTACGCCAAAGGAAAGGCAAGATAAAAATTATGCCAATATCTGCTGTAAGCAAGGTGCCCCAAATAGAAATCAGGCTGACAAAATATGCCAGAAATTTGGTGTGACCACTTGAGTGCCACGCCGATCATCTTCGGCATAACCTACATGTTTTCCAGACTGGGTTAGGTTGCAGATAGGTGTCCTCTTTAATAAGCAACCTCTCAAGCACTAATGACAAGGATATCATACCTGTGAGTACCATACCATTTTTGGGGATTTGTGGATGACGTTGTCTTCCTAGACTTGTGCGAATATTAGTGTAAGATTTGGAAAGTTAAGGTTATGGTAGTAGGGCCAATGATTTTCTGCTTCACAAATCACAAAATTCTGTTTTAACTTTTGAAATTCCGTTTCAAGCATAACCCCTTTCCGTGATTTGGGGATTTTAGAGTAATTATGTTGAAAACAAGTCCAAAACTTGTCTGGTTACGATCCTGAAGACAGGAAACACTTGTAACAAACAAATGACCTAGCCTAACACACTATAGCATAGGCAAACTGAAGTCTACACTGTCAAAATTTTGCCGATTTTCGTAAGTGTCCTGCTTGTTTTCTGATTGTAACTTCAATTTGTTTTGATGATTTTAAGGTGAATTTGCCACCATTTTAGATGGTAAAATGTTTGTGTATGTCTTTGGTATATGCAGGCATTAATTTGGCATAGTTTTTGAAGAAAAATTGGCTAGGATAACTCAGTTTTTTGTGGGGCTGTGACCATTTAGCGATTAATTGCTAAACAATCGCATGTGTGATAAACATTTAGTACGGTCAGCGATTAATCGCAAAACCCATTTTTCCGTATGAAATAAAAAACAATCTGCAGTCATTACAGAAAATTAGATGTTCACTCCTTTTGAAAAAGTGAAATACATAATTATACAAATGGCACACACGCAAACATACGGCATCAAAGTTGAGCTTCTGTGAGGATCCGTGTTTGAGGTTCATGGAAACTATGTCCCCCGGACGTCACTAACGCATTTTACATATTCGTCATGTTCAAGGGCACGTTTAAAGTCTCTGTGTTGATCATAGGTACTTGCAATTAATCGCTAAATGACCGCAAAATTTTGCGATTAAACGTTTAGTGATTTTGCTAATCATTCACAGCCCTAGTTTTTTGTCAAAACTTTACATGTATTTGAGCCTGATAATTTTTGCTAAATTCCGTGAAATTCCGTGCAGAAAAGAAAATTCCGTGTTTTTCCATGATTGCGGAAAATCATTGGCCCTAGCCAGGTAGTAAATAAAGACCTTAGGTCCTAGCTTTGCTGGCAGAAGATCCCATTTCAAAGGGTCATTGTAAGGATCGTGTATGGGGAGCTATAGGCGAACGGCTATACAAGTGTCTTTACTTTGGGTGAAGTTAGGGGCCTAAGTGAGGATTACATTAGACCTAACTTAGGGCCTAGCCTAAGGCCTAGTATAAACCCAGTCTGGAAAGTTGGTATCTGCTGCACCAAATTTTTACCCCAGTCACCTCTTTTCTCAATTTTTGCAGGCCTACTGTGTTTTAAGTACAGTATGTATGTAAAAGACAAGAAAATCACGCCATGAAATTGGTGTATAAGGTCTTTACTGCACGCCGAAAATCTTCGGCGTAACATACATGTTTTCCACATAGGGTATAAGCTTGGCAATAACTGGGGCCTTCACTCTGGCTCATCTTGCCAGCTGTAGTTAAGTAAGATGCTGGGGAGAAAGTTACAACACAAGAAAGACTGCTTGTACAAAACTGTAACTGTTAGTAGGCCTAGGCCTAGTCTGTATAGGCCTATGTACACAATTCGGCAAGGCTTAAGCCAGCGAGCCGTCCAGCCGTCATTTGGACGGCCTGTCTTTGGGCCGCAAAAAAAAAAAAATAAATAAATAAAACAATATTTTGTGGAAAGAAAAGTTATCGGAAAAGTACCGAGTAAATGTTATTTTAATTTTCTACACCCACGAATACACATGGCCGTTCAAACTACGGTCGTCAAAAAATAGTAGGCTACACACCTCCGCGTGCACTTTTGTTTTCAGGCCTTTATATCTTATCCTAACCCGGCGTTCGCCCATCGAAATTACGCACCAGTTCGAATTACCGTGCAAGATAAAAGTCGATCCCTTCAAGGATTTTCTAAGTTTGAAAGATGTAAAATTATCCGACGTTACAAACTTGGATAAAACATATCAATCCCACTCAAATATCTAAAACATTTATGGCTATTAGTTTCGTAAGAAAATATATTGTTTACCCAAAACTAGCACACAAATACATCCACGAAATGTTGATTTGTGTACATGCCGTGGGACTTTCACTGACAAGCTTCGTACATTCCACCGGTACTTGCGCTCGTTAACGGTAACATGCTGCATACGAAAAGCAGCATTTCCCTGCATCCAGAGCCATTAATTAATGCTCCGCATGCAGTATACACTCAAAACATTTGCTTGCCACAGAAATCCCTAACTACTACGTCAGTTACGTCACCCACCCATTTGTACTACTGTCTTCTGCGGCAGTTAACTATTGTGCAGTACGCAGAGCAGCAAGCTCACCTTATATTTTATCCGTACGTTCTTACGTAGCCAGCCTCGTGCTGACATCCGGGGAACACTTTAATCTATCAGAGACGTAACTTCGCACGAGCGCCATTTTGGTGCCCACTAAATGTAATAGCATGGCTCGGTCCGTAACTTTTCATGAATATTAACAGTGTCAATAGTCTTATCTTAGTAATTCACACATGGCACAGGGTTGATTTTCGTAATTAGTGACACATTTAACCATTAATGGAGGGGTGTTCTTTTTTCTTCTCTTGGTATACTCGAGGTGTTAACGGAGTGTGAGGTATAGCCTAGGCCTAGTTTAGGCTATTGCAACTCTTGTTAGGCTGTGGACTTTTTGTACAACGCAGGTGTATATCCCGAGATGACTGCTATTTTAATGTCACACTCGCAAGGAAGGGGATCCGATATATTGCGAATGTGATTTCATAACTCGAGCAGACGTTTTCGGGGAGCTTTATAAAATAAATTCTGATTTTTTAACAAAAAGTTTTGAACGCTAAATTAACTGATTCAAAGTTTCGGGAACTTATAGGTATTTGGGTTTTTTTTTTATTACACATGAGCGTTCTCTGTTCCGTTTTTCATGAGCCAATGGCCGACCAGGACCTTGTAAACCAGCTACTACGTCATGATGACCTTGTGATGCTTTTCACACACAAGACGTACCGTATGTTTTGCTTGTTTGGAGAAGGGGCCCTATTAAGCTCAGTGTATGTACTGAGCACTATTCATTACTTCTTCATTACTTATGCGAGCTGTGTCACTTAGCAGTTGAATTCGGACGAAGGCAGCCTAGAAAATCATGAACCGGGATCGCGAATCGACCTCGGGACTTAGCAAACTATTGGACAGGCCTTCATCTTAGGTTTAGGGGAGAAAGTACAGATAAGCTTACAGGCCTATAGTAAAAATTTTCGACTAGTGATGAAATTACAGATTGGTTACCGATCAAATATGCCTTCTATATTGCAAAATTTAACACTGCGAGTAGTGATTTCCCCATGCACATGGAAGTACTACGCATTAGTTTATAGTAATTCGATAAGAAAACTATTATCATTAAGGAAAGTTTGCTATCGTTATAAATTCGCCAAACGAAAACACTGGCTTCAAATCCTAGCCCTTCCTAAAGTGAAATGCGACATCACACGTGGTCAGACCGGCGCGCACCCACGGTACATTCACGGTCTGATTCACTCAAGTTACGGCAGTGCTTGAAGATTGACATGCTGCGAGATCTGATACTGATCGGCTATGGGAAACCATCAGTGTCTGAATTTGACTTCGCTTCAGCTCTCAACTATTTCTTCCAACAACCCAGAAGGATTTAGAGATTACAATATGAGATACTTTTCTCCCTGTACATTTTTTGTAAAATGGTAATTTTACTGACGTAAAGTCAGGAACAAATAAAAAAAAAACCAAACTTATGAGTCAATACCAGTACCATGCCAAATTAGCTATATATAAACAAGAAGAGAAAAGATAACCAGTTTTGTCAATAAAAGTTGCATCTGCTGTAACACCACTTTAATTACACATGTTCTTGATTTTTTTTACAGAATGTCCATTACAATAACCTTTATTTTAGGGTCATGGGTGCAGGTGCCAAATGAGTGAAAAGTTGCACCATTTTGCATCTAAGAAGGGTTAAAATCCATTTTTTTCGGCAAAGGGGAGGGTGCCCCCTCCCCTTAGACCCCTCCCCCATGCCGCGCATCTATGGACTCCCTGATCTGAAATCCTGGCTTAAGCCCTGCAATTCGGGTATGAAATTGCAGTTCTCATGGCACCACTCGTGGTTCAACCTTTCAAAGAAAGAGGATTTATTTTGAACAAGAACCATAGAAATAAAAATGCCTTACATTTATTTCTATGACAAGAACTTATCTCGGGTTGTAGCCTACCACTGTATGTACCAGTTTTGCGAGAAAGTACAGATGACGGAATCGTTTCTAACGACAATTAAATATGTCTTTGTTTCTCTTTCCAGTTTTTACTGAAAATGAAAGACAGTATCAAATATTTGGCTATGGTTTTCAGAACGTAATGAAAAATGCATGTAAAGGAGAAAACGAAGCAAAATCTCTTACTAGAAGCGAAGTGTCCATTTTTGCCAGCGTGTAGTTATCTACGGCGATGATAGAATGCTAGACAGCCGTTTTGCTTACGTGTTTTCAATTGACCGGTAGTATGTAAATATTATTGTTCAACCAATGCATAAAGTACGTTACTCATATCAGGTTATTTGACAGTGTACTTTCTGTCACACATCCAGGCACTATTTCGATTAATCTGGATTAAAAAATTAAATTTCCAAAAATTTCTCGTAATCACTAATACAATTTTTAAGGGTGAAGGGCAAATTATCATTTCGCCCCAAGGCCCCACTTTTTGTTTGGGATCCCACGGCATGCACTGCGTTTTGTCATGCAACCTTATAGTACGAGAACAAACTTCTGAGTACGAGTACGAGTACAAGGCCCTCAGTACGAGTCTGAGTACAAGTACCCGATTTTCAAACCCTCTGAATACGAGTATATGAGTACAAAGCCATGAGTATGAGTACGAGTACAGAAAACTTTACTTGAGTACTAGTGCGAGTATGAGTGCACTTATGAGTACACTTATAGAATTTGAGATGAAGTAATATAACAACAGCAATTCACAAATATCTAGAAAGGAGCTGTAGGTCTATTTGTATCCTACATTAAAAGTTAATGCTGCATCTGATAATTATATACTACTACTAGTGTCACATTTTGTAAAACAATGAGATGCTAACTAACCCTAGGGGAAGGGCCGTCCGGCGAACGGTTGGGGGGGGGGGTCGCCAGAGCAATGATAGTCGGAAAATCTGAAATACCAGTTGGAATTTTTGATATCTCAGTCCAGCACATTTTTTTCCGAGTGAGCCTATGCCAGCTTTGTATTTCTTTTCCAACCATATCAAGTGAGAATAATACCAAACGTTATTTTCCTCACGTTAAGTCGCATCAAAACTGTCCTTTGTCACGGGATATTTGTGTATGTGATGGATCTATTGTAATCATTTTCTGTCACAAATATTTCTCAAACTATCAAAATTTTCTCAAATTCTTCTCCAACTATCAAAATTTTCGCTCACTCCGCGCGCTTCAAACCTTACTTTAGTGTTGTTTTTATTATCAATGTCTTCCCAAAGTAACTTTCGGAGAAGCACAGCAGCAGAAGTTGAAAGCTGTTTACAAATTATCATGCCGTAAAAATATGGCTTTCAGTTGAGTGGCATGTTCGTTTATTGGGCAATTGAAAGTGTCTCGATGCATTTTCTGAATGCAGGTTTAGTCATGGAAATCTTATTTAATGAAAAATTTGGGCGCGCTTCGCGTGCATGTGTCACGATTTTGTCTGGGAGCCTTCATGGGTAAGATAGAGAATGTAATCCCCGACGACGACCATGCAATCGCCCCAACAAATTTCATGGTTTTGCCCTTAAGTAGGGGAGATTCTTCAATAGTCGCCCAAATTTTTTCAACTTTCCAGAATGAAAACAAAAGTGTGAAACCTTTTGTTTTCAATAGTAACCACAACTTAAAATTTTTCGGCTCGCTTCGCTTGCCTTATATTTTGAGTTTAGCAACCCATTGCATCTGTCGGGGCTCAGAATATCTGGCCCACAGTCAGGGCGCTTGTCATGTCGGCATATCAAAGCACTACCCCTGGCTGAGCCTGTATGCAGCTTTTTTATTTTGGCATTGAAGTATACCCCCAAATTTCGGCGCGCTTTACGCGCAATCCTCACAATCCACGTTGTATCACTTATGAATATTATAAGCACAAACATACCGGTGAACTTTTCTAGCATAAACTAGGTTTACATTCTGGAACGCACTTGTTAGTTCTTCACCCCCTTTTCTGTGCCTTTCTGGGAGATCTAATGTCAACTTTCTTTACCTATATTTTCCCTCCCGCCCATTCCTTATTGCTGGAAGCTGTTCGTCTGTATTTTCGTTCAAAATTAGTAAAAATACGACAGATGTAAAGGGTTTGGCGTCATACTCTATATTTTCATTTGGATGTCAGGTAATAAGCATTATGTCATTGTCCCCCATTTTATATAATTGATCCAGCGCTACCAGGAGGCCCTATACAGGTATGTGCCAGCCTTACATGCCATTTTTAATGCACAGTGAAGGAAAGGAAAATTTTCGTAATAGTCCAAGAAAGTTTCTGCTGACTGCATGCACGTACTTTTGCGTAAAAGCTTTGCCAGAATAGAAGGCAGTAAAGTAGCCAAAAGGGAGGCCTTCAGGAGGTTTGTTGACAACGTATTCTTCTCTTAGAAAACATACTCTCTTCTTTCACCTAACCAGCAATTAGAATTCATTATTTGCGTGCCACCACTCATGTGGAAAAGACATCCAGCCAGTCGGAAAATTTAGAATTCTTTTAATTGGGGACATTTTTCTAGCCATATATAATCAGCTCCAAAATATCTCAAAGATAGCACCATTTTGCATCTAAGCAACCTTAAATTAACAAAATTTCTCAAAGGGGAGGCGGACACCCCCTCACCATACACCACTCCCCAGGACAGCACCTTTATACAGTGACAAAGGAAAGATCCCCCACGCTGTATATAAATTCAGGACCCATAAAAAATGGTGCAATTTACGTGCCATCATTCAGTTGGAAAAAACATCCATCCAGTCGGAATTTGTGACCTTCACACCTCCCCCCACCCAAACATATGACCCTAGCTACTGCCCTGATTTCAGACACCCTTTTTCAATATATCCTTCCGCGATGCAAAATGGAAGTAGAAAAGCAGGAACACAAGCTCTCGGAGCTCAAAGTCTCAAAGGTCATGGTATACAAATTTGAAATCATTGTGAAAGGCCTACCCGTGACCTTTCATATGAGGGGGGGGGGGGGCTTAATTGTGCCAGTTGACAACTTCTGCAAGGGTCCAGAGACAATGAAACGGACCAAAATTAGGTTGTAAGTCAATGCATTAATAGAAGAAATTTCCTTCGCGCCAAAATATTGCCTGACAAATTTAGTCCCTACATTTTTGTAGGGTGCATTGAATGGTCTACCATGGTGTTGAAGGGATCAGCTCAACTTGTGATGTGGATGTTTTACCAAATGAATTCAAGTACTCATTGCGCAAAAATGGTGGAAACTGAAGGTATTTTAGGCAACGTTTTGCCTTATATTCTTTCGTTATGGAAAAATGCATTAGATCAGTTAAGTGTCAAACGGTAACACACTATCCTTTTTATCGACGCTCTCAGTGCTCCTAATTCCAATGGTCATGATGTTACACAGATTTGAAAACACTATGGACAACCGACTCGGAAGCTTTGGTATGACGGCATTATGATATCAACTGATCAAGGGGTGAAGGACTAAACAAACGTGTTTCAGAATGTTTTCTCGTCTTAAGTGTATTAACAATCACTATCTATACTAGTAATGGCTGCGCGCGAAGCGCTCGGTAATTTTGTTTTAAAATGTATAAAGGCCGAAAAGTATTTCCAACCTTCCACATGCTACAAATTAGACTGAAAGATCCCGTAAGCCCCTACAAAGTTTTGAAAACTGTGTAAGGGCAAATAAGTACTTTCAACCTTCCCCATCATGCCACAAATAAGATTGAAAGACCAAAGATCCCATATTGATGCGAAGCCTAAACAGAGGTTGGAACTTCTGTTTTTCGGAAAAGTGTTACGATCAGAATAGTTGCATGTGTTATAACCTTAATAATGGTCATGAGATGAAGTGAAAACCGTGACGAATGCGCGCGAAGCGTGCCGAAATTTTTCATTAAATAAGATAACCATGACAAAACCTGAATTCATTCTCTGCATCGAGACACTTTCATTTTCCCAACAAACCTATTTGCCAATCAAAAAGCCAGTCTTTTACCTGAGAATTCATAAACAGCTTTCGACTTCTTCTGTTGCTGTGCTTCTACAAGAGTTGCAACTGGAAATTATTGATAATAAGGACAAAATTTAGGGAAGGTTTGAAGGGCGCGGAGCGCGCGAAAATTTTCGATAGTTTGCGAAGGATTTGCGATAATTCTGATAGTTTGAGAACCATTTGTGATAGAAAATGGTTGTAGATCCATCACCCTGTCGAAAACACACCTCAACCTACCTCCTTCAGAAATCTATAGCTTAAACGCCTTTGGGATCATTTTCAAAAAAATTTCCGGAGCCACTGCTCACAGCGTCTTTAATTTGTCAAAAGTAGGCGCGTAGCGAAGGGGGCGGCTGCCCCCCTTGAGCATATATATTTGGTATTTTTTAATGTTTATTTTTACAATATTGCTAGTGTTTCCCCTTTTTATATGAGGTAAATAGGCCTGGGAAGTGCCATTCCCAGCGACCTGGGAGGCATTTTGGGTCAAAATTTTCTTGCGCTTCGCGCCAACTCATGGTGGCGCGGAGCGCTGAGACTGTCTATGGGCTTCGCCCCCTCGACAAATTCCTGGCTACTTCCCAGGTCAAAAGGCTTTAAAATTACATATGATATGATATATATATATATATATATATATATGTATATGTATATATATGAATCAAGAAAAAGGTTGTTTTGAGGCAAAATTAGTGGAGGAAATGCGTGAAAAAGGAAGGGGTAAATTAGATATCAATACACTAACTACATAATGAACAATTTTCGTGTATGAGGTCTGTTCTCAGTTTTCACAAGTTCACCAATGTGTTTAAAATTAGGTCCTAAATCTTGCCCAAAACGATCCTGCTGTGCACAAGGCATAAGTGTAGGTTCTGTGTGGGTAAAAGTTGACTAATTTATGACCATTAGTGGGCATTATGATCAACTGTTAAAAAAGATTTAGCTCAGTGAACATTTTCTACATGCACAGCTGGATCATTTCATTGTATGATGCATCAACACTGTGACATTTGATTGATGAATGTCGGCGAGCGGTCGATCAACTATCGATATTGGTTTGGCTATAGTACTATATTGATGTGGTGTATGAGCGCCGCGTGCATGCACCATTGGACGTCACAGGGCATGCAGAAACGTATCCTGGAAATATATATATATATATATATATATATATATATAATATATATATATATATATATATATATATATATATATATATATATATATATAATATATATATTATATATATATATATATATATATATATATATATATATATATATATATATATATATATCTATATCTGTATATATAATATATAAATATATATATATATATATATATATATATATATATTATTCATACAGTGTGACCCTCGAAGTGCCTAGGACCAGCCTTGGCCAGGCCGACGTACGTACAATTTTACTGTCGTAATTTATTTGGGGTGGGGGTGGGTGGGTGCGGGATTTTTGGGGGCGGGATGAACAGTTCATGAGCTGTTCAGCTACCTTCCAAAGCCCCAGTAAGGGTACATAAAACAAACTGACCATTAAGAAACTTCTCTTCTGTATGGAAAGCATAAAAACATTGTCAAATATTGCTCAACTAATGTATTTGTGGGTACTACACTGCATGCACAGCATACTATATGCTTGAGTGCACAATACCCAATTTCTAGATTAATGGAATTTTTCAGTTGATATTATGATATGTTGTTGGCATTAAATGGCCTGCAATGCATATCAAAACAATTAGTAGCATCTTTTCTAACATTTCCATGCATCACAAATATCAAAATAAATGAATCATGATTTGACAGGTTATTTTTGGAGCAACGGTCAAATTTTCACTTGTAACCGATTTTCGTGACCTTTTGACCTTTGGTGACCTCTTTAACATACTAATTTGCAAAATGATTATTTGAATGAATAGAGGACTTAAATACAAACATGTTAAGGGGTATTTTGTTGTTCTGTGACGTACACTTCTAAAGATACACTGATTTATGTTTCCCCTACCCCTAAATTTTGGTTCCGTCCAATAGAGCATCAATGGGCGTGGCTTATGACGTCATTTTCTCGATTATTGCCTGGTTACCAAAAGTCTACCCAAACTTTTTTGATGTGCCACATGGTGTACTTCAATAATATGAAGAGAAACTTAGGGGACCTCTCATGCACACGGGGATCCCCTCAGCCTAAGGACTAGTACATTTTCCAATGTAGGCGCTGGAAACGATAAAATATGAAGCAGAACCCATCAGCCATTCGCCTCTGTGATTTACTTGATGATGTTTCGATTAAAATCAGAGTCCTATAATATATCATCCAAATTTTCCAATTTGACGAATAAAAACCCCAAAAAGAACGCCGAAAATTTTGAATTTGTTGTTGACAACCTTTCGGCAGCCCCGTCTCCATTGTCGCGGCTTCAGGTTGCAGTCCCACGAAGGGAAGCTTGGACCCCTGTTGAGCAAATTCTGGCGCCACGTACTCCATCGTCGGGATTACACATTTTATCTAATCTACTGTCCTGACTACATGTTTTCCGAAGAAATTGGAAAATTCTGCGACCGAAAAGACCACGACATCCTGCGCGTCCGCTGATACTGCCCAAACCCTCCCCTCCCCCGCCCCACACCCGTCATTTACAGAGCAAACTACGAAACATTTTCAAGCTATAAACATTAAAAGGAAAATGTATGACATTCAAGGATATTTAAGCAACATCATTTGGGGTGTTTCAGGCAATATAAAGTACGGTACTAATATTTAAGAATACGGTTGAAAAGGGTTGTTCGATCCAGCTCCCCCACACCGCCCTCCACTAGGCACCTTTTCTTCTATGTCATACAGCGTCACACGAGAGTATAACTAATTAATTATAATGCCACTACGCCCAGTGTTGTCGATGGTCAGACGGTAAAGCGCTCGACTCCGACTACTAAGTTCGTGAGTTCGAGTCTTCTCGGACACTAAACAACGGTCATTTTTCGTTTTGCTGTTTTAAGTTGTGGAAGGGTCTAGTTTTGCAGTTTCTTTGTCTTTAATATGTTCCTTGTTCTAGCTTTTATCGACTTTTCTCCGTTTCCGCTTTTTCTTTTTTTTAATTAGGCATCGTTTTGTTATTCATATCTTACTGTACATTGCAGAATCAGGTCACTACATGCTGTTGCACCTAGCTTATACCATCAAGTCGTGTTTACCCCCCCCCCCCCCCCCCACACACACACACACACCTAACACAAAGCTTTTGTCGGTTGCAATTGGTAATAGTTTTATAAACATTTTCCAATTATGAGATGAAACCGATTCCATATTTCATGTAAGTAGCATTTGATACGAAAGGTATCAATAATGACAGAGCTCTCGGCGACATTCGTCGCCGAGAGCTCTGTCATTATTGATACCGAATTTGCCTACCTTCCCAAAGGAACTCTTGTTTTTAGAAAAAAGCTAGTCTGTGGGATGAATAGTCAAAAATTATCGACTTCAAAATACTTTTTCTATTGCAAGTATCGATTAATCCGCTTAGGGGTAGGTGTAATCTTCTGCTAACAATAGGTGACCATTGTCCTTGTTTTATGGTGCGTTGATTTGTCAAAGAAAGCCATCCTTAAACTTGACCAAGTCTCTCTTCGCGTTTTACGTACCATCTTGATCACAGCACTGATTCGAGGGGAATCCCCGCGCAGGATATTACCCTACGAATTAACACCTTGGAAAACATTTTTTGGGGACAGTATCGACCATGTTTCTGAAATGATGTGTCCAATTTGTGGTGTGTATGCGGTAGGTAAGGAGTTGAAGTACTCATCACACAAAAATGAAGAAAATTGAAGGTATTTCAGCCTAGGGTGAGCGTTGTGGCGCCAGGAGGTGGTAAGGGGACATGGCTCCAGTCGGAAAAGGTTGTCCCCTCCCCCCCGTCCTGGAAATTACAGTTTTTTGATATTCTATGATAATTCTTTGCCTGCTTTTATTTTGTCAGATCTAAAGCAATAACATTAGCTTCGGGTTTGCGGCCAACTAATTATGGATGGTTGTTTACTACTGTATGCAGTAGATCACAATTTGCAGAAAGTAAATGGTAAAAACTCGCCGTGTTTCCTTGGGAAGCTAGAAGTAGTAGTCCATTGCTGTTTCAACGGTCATCGTGTTCTAACTGAAACCCATTGTTACAGTAAGTGTTTTATATCAAGATAAATATAGAAAGAAAGTGTGTGTGGGGGGGGGGGGATAATGCAGTCTACTGCAAAAGCATGGCCAGGTTTTCACGTTCAGTGTAGAGGCAAAGGTTAGTATTTAACAACAAAAAGAGACTTATTGAGATTGGTCCAAGTCTGCTGAGAAAACTGACTGATACAGGATTGTCTTTTGAATTTTGGCTTGTTCCTTTCTGGAGTTGTCAGGTTTACAAATTTTGACATTGATTCAAGTAGGCTATTTGAACACTGGTCATTTTGGTTTAACTTCTTAGGCCTACGGTATTGTTTCTCCACAACTATACCCGTCTCAAATATTCATAACTAAGTGAGGGCATCTGCCAGCAACTTAAAGTAATGTCAACGAGGCCAGTAGGCCACTTATTTCAAGCAGTGTAGTTAAAGACTACAACAAGGAAAAATGTTTTCATTTTGAAGGAAGCGGCCTTGCAAAGGGCTCATATCCATAAGGAGATGACACTCTAAGTTGATTAGTGAACCTAGGGGATTGATAGTGTAGCAATTTCTACATTTTCTGGGGAACTAGGTTACTTTTTATCTTGGTATTCTTGTCTTCTTAACATCACAATTTTTATGTTTTGAGATAGTGTCTGTGTAAATCAGTACAGGAAGCACTAAATTCTAACAAGTTAAATTAAATTAGAAAAGGATCAATGAAGATCACAAAATACTAACATTCAATTTCTGGACTGCCATGTCTGTACTCATGAGTACTCATCTCCAAGTACGAATATGAGTACAAGGGTCTGAGTACGAGTACTTAATTTTCAAATTCTCTGAGTAGAACGAACACAAAGGCATATGGGTACGAGTAAGAATAAGGGTATAGAAAAGCTCGGGTACGAGTACAAGTACGAGTAACTACTCGAGCACTAAAAATCTGTTGTTATGATTTCTAAAACGCTGCAATTTACCACAATGCTCACAAATTATTATCACATGACCGTCAAAACGAATTAAAAAGTGGTACGGCACAATTTTGGGGTGTGGGTGCCCCAAAGAGAGTTGTGTCCGGGACAACCCCGTGAGAGACAAAGGGGTTATATACTATGAAGTTCTAGGGTCTTTAATTAAAACTTGAAGGTGTAAGAATGAAGAATTTAACTATCTTCAAATATAGAAGCATGCTAAACATGCCTGGATTGCCTGCTATATACAAGCTTGAGAAAAGTCACAATTTGACCATGTTCATACATAGGTTAATAGTGAGTGCATGAAATTCCAGGCAACGAATTCCATTCACTTTGCCCTATTAAAGAAGTTACAATGAGACAACTAACTACCATTTTTATCAGTTTTACGTAATGTTGTTCCTCAGTGCTTTTCTTTGTTTAATTTTTTTAGTGTTGATTTCTTTTATATACTTATTTACTTATAATTTTATTTTGGGAGCTCACGGTGGAAAGTGATATGACAGCTGCCGTACCTGCTACAGCAGTCCTACGACAACTGCTGCCCTCTTTCTAAAAAAATATAAAATGTCCTCTCTTTCTCACCTTTGTAGTATTAACCAATAACATGTTCAATCCGAGCTGCTGAATCACAACTGCCACCTTGCCCTCCGTAACATTTTTCACAACTCTCTCTTACATGTATGATTCTCATTAACTATGTCCTGATGTTTCTTTCAGGCTCTCGATTGTGTCAAGCTTACCCTCGTGGACTCCCTCCTGCAAGTAACCCCATGAGGAAGTATTTTGAGGGTTAAGATTTGTGAAGTATTGCAATGATGTACCTTGGATAGTTTGCACCTGAGGTCAGATGCTGCCTTTGTACCCCCATGCCCATGAAGGGGTGAAGTCCTGCATGGGAGGAAATCTGGGAGATAGGGTGTATGTTACCCCAAGATTACGTTTTAGAGATGCCCCTGTTGACTTTCACTTTTTACTCATAAATTTGCTTCTAAGGCCCTTTAACCCACCCATCCACACATACTCTTTACACAGATCTGGGCTACTAACGCCCGGGGGATCTAAGGGGATATGGTACCCCATTTCATTGGAGAAAGTTTTGTTTGTTGTTCATTGTGTGGTGCATTGGATGAAAAATGATGCTATCTTTGGCATAGCTTTGGACTGTTTATATGTTTTAGAATTCCCATATTTAGTGAATGTTTGCTTATGTTTTCATATTGTGGGGGCTTAGCCTAAGGGGAAGTCGGTGACAACCCTTTCCTTTGGGCAATTTTGATTATTTAGGGTAGTTTACAGGCAAATTAGATGCAAAATAATGCTACCTTTGACAAAACTTTGAACTAGTTACTGTATGTGTTTAGAGAGTCTGATTATTTACTTACATTCAACGAACATGTCACCCCTCATAGGCTGGTAGTGTGGGCAAATCCTTTCATCCCCCACCCTGTAGTACACCACTGGAATAGTGGACCTATGAGTTGTTTGCCCTCGAATTATCAGGTGTCTGAAAAGTATGGGGGGGGTGGGGGGGGGGGGGGGTGGGGGGGGGGGGGGGTGGGGGGGGGGGGGGGTGGGGGGGGGGGGGGGTGGGGGGGGGGGGGGGTGGGGGGGGGGGGGGGTGGGGGGGGGGGGGGGTGGGGGGGGGGGGGGGTGGGGGGGGGGGGGGGTGGGGGGGGGGGGGGGTGGGGGGGGGGGGGGGTGGGGGGGGGGGGGGGTGGGGGGGGGGGGGGGTGGGGGGGGGGGGGGGTGGGGGGGGGGGGGGGTGGGGGGGGGGGGGGGTGGGGGGGGGGGGGGGTGGGGGGGGGGGGGGGTGGGGGGGGGGGGGGGTGGGGGGGGGGGGGGGTGGGGGGGGGGGGGGGTGGGGGGGGGGGGGGGTGGGGGGGGGGGGGGGTGGGGGGGGGGGGGGGTGGGGGGGGGGGGGGGTGGGGGGGGGGGGGGGTGGGGGGGGGGGGGGGTGGGGGGGGGGGGGGGTGGGGGGGGGGGGGGGTGGGGGGGGGGGGGGGTGGGGGGGGGGACAGAATATACCATTTAACAGTGTCTAATTTCAATTTTCCCCACCCTCCGTCCCCATTGAGGCCTCTGGTACATTTGACAGTCGAAGCTTCGAACTTTGCCTTCATGGATTTAGCCCCCCCCACTTGTAATATCCTGAATCCCCCCCCCCCCCCCGCTGCGAGGCAGATGTAGTTTACTCACTCATTTCTGGCTATAAAAGACAACTTAGATATCTAATAGATTTCAAGGGAAAATGCAGTCACCCTACTAATTGAATAAGTATACCCGGATATCTTAATTCATGAATTGCTCTTTTAAATTATGTGACAACAATTTTGTAACTGAATTTCTTTAAATCTATGCAAAAATACGTTCTGAAAAATTGTGAAAGATACTTGTAATGGAGAATGGAGATAAGACAAGTTTAGTAACATTTAGTTCATGTGCAAAGTAAGTTTGGGGTAACTGCTTATTCCCTTAAATGTTTTTCGTAGTAGTTATTCTTAGTAAATAGAAATATTCTTGATTCTGATACAATACTTTTCAGACACCTGATAATTCGATGGCAAACAACTCATAGGTCCACTATTCCAGTGGTGTACTACAGGGTGGGGGATGAAAGGATTTCCCCACACTACCAGCCTATGAGGGGTGACATGTTCGTTGAATATAAGTAAATAATCAGACTCTCTAAACACATACAGTAACTAGTTCAAAGTTTTGTCAAAGATAGCATTATTTTGCATCTAATTTGCCTGTAAACTACCCTAAATAATCAAAATTGCCCAAAGGAAAGGGTTGTCACCGACTTCCCCTTAGGCTAAGCCCCCACAATATGAAAACATAAGCAAACATTCACTAAATATGGGAATTCTAAAACATATAAACAGTCCAAAGCTTTGCCAAAGATAGCACCATTTTCCATCCAATGCACCACACAATGAACAACAAACAGAACTTTCTCCAATGAAATGGGGTACCATATCCCCTTAGATCCCCCGGGCGTGAGTAACCCAGATCTGTGTAAAGAGTATGTGTGGATGAGAGGGTTAAAGGGCCTTAGAAGCAAATTTATGAGTAAAAAGTGAAAGTCAACAGGGACATCTCCAAAACGTAGTCTTGGGGTAATATACACCCTATCTCCCGGATTTCCTCCCATGCAGGACTTCACCCCTTCATGGGAATGGGGTGCAAAGGAAGCATCTGACCCCGGGTGCAAACTATCCAAGGTACATCACTGCAATACTACACAAATCTTAACCCTCAAAATACTTCCTCATGGGGTTACTTGCAGGAGGGAGTCCACGAGGGTGAGCTTGACACAATCGAGAGCCTGAAAGAAACATCAGGACATAGTTAATGAGCATCATACATGTTAGAGAGAGTTGTGAAAAATGTTACAGAGGGCAAGGTGGCAGTTGTGATTCGGCAGCTCTGACTGAACATGTTACTGGTTAGTACTACAAAGATAAGGAAAAAAGGGACATTTCGATTTTTTTTTTAGAAAGAGGGCAGCAGTGCCGTAGGACTGCTGTAGCAGGTACGGCAGCTGTAATACAACTTGCCACTGTGAGCTCCTAAAATAAATTGTAAATAAATAAGTATATAAAAGAAAATAAATACTAAGCAAAATTAAACAAAGATTAAAGGCATTGAGGAACAACATTACGTAAAACTGATAAAAATGGTAGAAACTGGTAGCTAATCTGAACATAATGTATAACTAGTATTGCGATGTTAAAGTAAATGAAACATTTCAGATAGTTGTCTCATTGTAACTTTTTCGATAGGGCAAAGTGAATGGAATTCGTTGCCTGGAAACTCATGCAATCACACTTAACCTATGTATGAATATGGTCAAATTGTCACTTTTAAAGTTTGTACAGCAGGCAGGTTAAGCCTGCTTCTAATGATATATGAAGATAGTTAAGTGTTTCATTCCAACACCTTCAAGTTTTAATTTAATACCATAGAACTTCATTGTATGTAACCCCTTTGTCTCTCATGGGGTTGTCCCGGACAAAACTCTTTTTGGCGCACCCACACCCCAAAATATGCCGCACTTTAATTTGTTCAGACGGCTATGTGAAAATAAACTGTGGGCATTGTCCAGGCGCGGATCCAGGGGGGGGGGGCCTGGGGGGCCCGCCCCCCCCCCCCCCGCCACGAAAAAAAGCGAAAGGAGAAAAAAAGGAAGAAAAAAAAAGGAGAAAGAAAATTAAGAGCAAAAAATGACTAAAAGAGTCTAAGAACGTATTCAAGTATATATTTCTGTAGGGGTTTGGGGGAGCTATAGCTGGATTATCTCTTTAGATATCTTTCAAAGTGGTTGGCGACGAAAGGAGAGCTACAATGTTCGAAAACAGGTGAATAGCTGAGTAATGATCCTTGAATTAAGATCTAAATAAGTAAACATCTTGACATATGCAGTATATGGGCCCGGCTAGCTGCACTGAAATTTAGTAACAATTTTGTGTTAAAGAGTGAAATTTTTTGTAATCTAGAGGGATTGAGAGGCACAGTTTTCTCCATACAGACCTTGCAGAATGAACACAGAAGACAAGCTGTCAGGTGACGTGCTATTGTGCACAGTGGCACCAGCTGTTGCAGGCAAAGTAGCGGCGTGTATACCCTATTCGATTTCGAAACTCTGAAAAGTTTAAAAATGAACTCAAAAGGCTTCTACGCTACAGACAGTTGCGTCGGCACAGTGGGCAATGGGTGACGTGTGTCCCCCTCCCCCATCGATTCTTGATTTTTTTTTAAATGGTCCCAAAAGTCGTTTAAGCTACAGATTTCTGTGGGGGTGTAGGGTGAGATGAATTTTTGATGATTGGTTTATTTGTTCTAACCATTTTTTTTTTCACATACTGTTCTCAAACTATCATAAGCTTTGGAAATTCTTGACAAATTCCAAATTTTCGCACGCGCCGCTAGCGTCAAGCCTTGTGTCAGAGTTGTCCTTATTATCAATAGCTTTCGGTAACTACTCACGGGAGAACAAAGGAGCAAAAGTGCCTTTTAAGAATTCTCAGTCAGAAGATTCGTTTCTGAATAGCAGGTTTTGTCATGGACTAACATTTTATTCAAAATTTCGGCGCGCTTCGCGCGCATACGAAAGAGTTTACACCCGATTTCATATACCATTGACAAAGCTATGACGCAAGAAATTATTCCAATGCAAACATTTTTCTCTAAAACGTACATCTCCTTCTCTCTCTGCAGGGCTCTCATCATTTTGGGATCTTTGACTAATCTAGTCTAGCACATGATTTGAAAGATTGAAAGTACGTAATTGCCGTTGCTTATTTTCCAAACATTTTACCGCGACGTTCAATAACGACGAAAATCTTTTCTGAAACGAATTTTGCCTGTCCACCATCCCTCTTGCTATACCTAAAAAGATGGTGATACATCATATCTCCTCCCATATGGATGTCGGGTAGACAGTGAGAATCCCGTTGGTTCCTCTTTTGTATACTGTAACTAATTCAGAGCTCCCGGGAGGCTCTATACTGTTCTCTGTCAACCTTGGATATCCTTTTAAAGTGTAAAGGAAATATTTTATTATAGTCCAAGAATGTTTCCGTGGACTCCACGCAGGTATAATTGCGTGTGCAATTTTCCCATGAGTGTGGTTCATGGGGGGACGGGGGACGCGTTCCCCTCACTTTTTTGGAAGAGAGGACATCGTCAAAAAGTTCCCCTCACTTTTTCAAAAATGATGGAAGAGACTGCAATTATACCTAGGAAAACGATTTTTTTAGAAGAAAAATAACCTAAAAATCCTACACTTTTGTTGCACCAAAACCTCATCTGAAGGCATTCAGTTCTAGAAAAATTTTCCTTAGACCCTCCCCCATGCCGACGATCACAAAACGTATTGCCTCCCCGTGACGCAAATTCTGGCTACCACCACTGCTTCTTTCACCAGAACGGCGATTCACAAATGTGAAAAAGTCCCCCCCCCCATCACTTTTGGAGATGGATCCACGCCCATGTTTTTTCCTGGGACTTAAGGTTTGAAGACAGTATATTGACCGTCTCTTACTTCCCTTTTTCACCCGAACAAAAGTTAGAATTCACTAAACTGTGGACATTTTTTAAACAAACAATCACTTTAGAATGACCCAAAGATACTACCATTTTCCATATAGGCCCCTTAAAATTAACAAAAATTTTTCAAAGGGGAGGTTACACGCCTTCCTGGGATTGCACTCTCATGTACTAACAAGAAAAGGCTCTCCCACTCTTGTATATAGCGTATACAAAATCCCACTGCCTAAAAAGGCACCATCGGTCATAGATTTCTGAAGGGTCTACCCTTCAGTAATTCATAAAAAAGGTGATATATCATCTCTCCTCCCATATGGATGTTAGGTTGTGAGAGTCCTGTTGGCCCCCCTTTTGAGTGTACAATTAATGCAGAGCTCTCGGGAGGCTCTATACCGAATATTTTCGGCGCGCTTCGCGCGCAATTTTTTACACTTACGGAGAAAGGTACGTATGTATTGAGTGATGGATTTATTTTCATCACTTTTTATCAAAAGTCATTTGAAATCTTTCACGATTTTTGCAAAGTCTTCTCAATATTTCTTGATTTTCGCTTGATCTGCGCCTTTTTAGCCTTGAATTGCTTCTTTTACTATCAATAAGGTCCCAAACGTATTCGCATTACTCATCGGTGGGGTTCTACCATAAGCCAATTATTCGTATGCACAAACGTGCTTTCAGAGGAGCCAGTATTGTAAGGATGTGAAGTAACTGATATTCATTTTTTCACCTCCTCTCCTTATGAGAACTGAAAACTTAGTATCGAACCCACCTTCTAATTGATCACAAAAGGGAATTGACACCTTTAGCCATAACAATGGTTTTAAATGTAAATTCAAGTTTTCGGCGCGCTTCGCGCGCAATTTTTTCATCTGACTTCCTATACCCGAATACCGTATAACGAAAATAAAACACTCATTATGGCAAAAATCATTTCAAGTTCAAGTTTTAAGATAACTTAGATTCTCCGGAACTTCTGCAGGTACATATAGTAACTTACACTGAGCCATACACATCAAATTCCATGCAACATGAAAAGGTATAAAATCTCACTGACATAAGAACTGGAGCCGATTTCTGTGCTCTTAAAAATGCAATATTGCGAGAGCTTCCGGGGGCTTCGCCCCCTGGACCCCCACCGGGGCTCCGCCCCTGGACCCCACGCATAGGGACTCGCGCTTCGCGCTCGTGGTGCACCTTCGGTGCACATGGGATTTTCCATCTTGGGCCCCCCCCCCTCAAAATTTCTGGATCCGCGCCTGGGCATTGTGGTAAACTGCAGCGTTTTAGAAATAATGACAACAGACTTTTAGTGCTCGAGTAGTTACTCGTACTTGTACTCGTACTCCAGTACATTTTTCCATACTCGTATTCTTACTAGTGCCCATGAATTTGTGGTCGTTCTCCTACTGAGAGAATTTGAAAATCAAGTACGACTCGTACTCAGACCCTTGTACTCATTCTCGTACTTGGAGATGAGTACTCATGAGTACAGACATCTCAGTCCAGAAATTGAATGTTGAATGTTAGTACTTAGTGATCTTTCTTGATCCTTAATGCTTCCTGTACTGATTTAAACAGACAATATCTCAAAACATAAAAAATTGTGATGTTAAGAAGACAAGAATACCAGGATAAAGAGCAAACTGATTCCCTAGAAAATGTAGAAATTGCCACACTATCAATCCCCTATAGGTTAATCAACTTAGATTGTCATCTCCTTATGGATATGAGCCCTTTGCAAGGCCGCCTCCTTCAAAATGAAAATATTTTTCCTTGTTGTAGTCTGTAACTACACTGCTTGAAATAAGTGGGCCTACTGGCCCAGTTGACAATACTTTAAGTTGCTGGCAGATGCCCTCACTTAGTTATGAATATATGAGACTGGTACAGTTGTGGAGAAAAAAATACCGTAGGCCCAAGAAGTTAAACCAAAATGACCAGTGTTCAAATAGCCTACTTGAATCAATGTTAAAGTTTGTAAACCTGACAACTCCAGAAAGGAACAAGCCAAAATTCAAAAGACAATCCTGTATCAGTCAGTTTTCTCAGCAGACTTAATTTGACCAATCTCAATAAGTCTCTGTTGTTAAATACTAACCTTTGCCTCTACACTGAATGTGAAAACCTGGTTATGCTTTTGCAGTAGACTGCATTATCCCCCCACACTTTCTTTCCATATTTATCTTGATATAAAATACTTACTGTAACAATGGGTTTCAGTTGATGATCGTTGAAACAGAAATGGACTACTACTTCTAGCTTCCCAAGGAAGCACGGCGAGTTTTTACCATTTACTTTCTGCAAATTGTGATCTACTGTATACAGTAGTAAATAACCACCCATAATTAGTTGGCCGCAAACTCGAAGCTAATGCTATTGCTTCAGATCTGACAAAATTAAAGCAGGCAAAGAATTATCATAGCATATAAAAAAACTGTTATTTCCGGGACGGGGGGAGGCAACCTTTTCCCACTGGAGCCATGTACCCTTACCTCCTGGCGCCACCCCGCTCACCCTATCCTGAAATAGGCCTACCTTCAATTTTCTTCGTTTTTGTCTGATGAGTACTTCAACTCCTTTCCTACCGCATACACGCCACAAATTGGACACATCATTTCAGAAACATTGTCGATACTGTCCCCCAAAAATGTTTTCCAAGGTGTTTAATTCGTAGGGTAATATCCTCCGCGGGGATTCCCCTCGAATCAGTGGTGTGATCGAGATGGCACGTAAAACGCGAAGAGAGACTTGGTCAAGTTTAAGGGAACCGCTGGCTTTCTTTGACAAATCAGCGCACCATCAAACAAGGACAATGGTCACCTATTGTTAGCAGAAGCTTACACCTACCCCCTAAGAGGATTAATCGATACTTGCAATAGGAAAAAGTATTTTGAAGTCGATAACTTTTGAATATTCATCCCACAGACTAGCTTTTTTCTAAAAACAAGAGTTCCATTGGGAAGGTAGGCAAATTCGGTATCAATAATGACAGAGCTCTCGGCGACATTCGTCGCCGAGAGCTCTGTCATTATTGATACCTTTCGTATCAAATGCTAATTGCATGAAATATGGAATCGGTTTCATCTCATAATGGGAAAATATTTATAAAACTATTACCAGTTCCAACTGAAAAAAGCTTTGTGTTAAGGGGGGGGGGGGGTCTACACGACTTGATAGTATAAGCTAGGTGCAACAGCATGTAGTGACCTGATTCTGCAATGTACAGTAAGATATGAATAACAAAACGATGCCTAATTAAAAAAAGAAAAAGTGGAAACGCAGAAAAGTCGATAAAAGCTAGTACAAGGAAGATATTAAAGACAAAGAAACTGCAAAACAAGACCTTTCCACAACTTTTAAAACCGCAATACGAAAAATGACCGTTGTCTAGTCTCCGAGAAGACTCGAACTCACGAACTTTGTAGCCGGAGTCGAGTGCTTTACCGTCTGACCACCGACAACAGTGCGCGTAGTGGCATTATAATTAATAGTTATACTCTCGTGTGAAGCTGTATGACATAGGAGAAAAGTGCCTAATGGAGGGCGGGGTGGGGGAGCTGGATCGAACAACCCTTTTCACCCGTATTCTTAAATATTAGTACCTTTATTAGTATTAGTATTTATATTGCCTGAAACGCCCCAAATGATGTTGCTGAAATATCCTTGAATGTCATACATTTTTCTTTTAGTGTTTATAGCTTGAAAATGTTTCGTAGTTTGCTCTGTAAATGACGGGTGTGGGGCGGGGATGGGAGTGGGAGGGTTTGGGCAGTATCAGCGAACGCGCAGGATGTCGTGGTCTTTTCGGTCGCAGAATTTTCCAATTTCTTCGGAAAAGTCAGGACAGTAGATTTGATAAAATGTGTAATCCCGACACTGGGGTACGTGGCGCCAGAATTTGCTCAAGACGGGTCCAAGTTTCCCTTCGTGGGACTGCAACCTGAAGCGGCGATAGTGGAGACGGGGCTGCCGAAAGGTTGTCAACAACAAATTCAAATTTTTTCGGCGTTCTTTTGGGGGTTTTTATTCGTCAAATTGGAACATTTGGATGATTTATTACAGGACTCTGATTTGAATCAAAACATCATCAAGTCAATCACAGAGGCGAATGGCTGATGGGTTCTACTTCATATTTTATTGTTTCCCGCGACTACATTGGAAAATTTACCCGACCGTGGGATCCTTCCTCGACGAAGAACATGGCTCCCTACGCCAGGGGCGTCAATCCGTATTCAAATGTGGGGCGGGGGGGGGACGGGGGACGAACATGACTTAGCACAAACCAATCCCATTGGTTTTAAGAGAGGTGTGTCTTCCTATAGGCCCTTTCCTCCTCCCCCCTTATGATGACTGATGACTGACGCCCTTTTCTAATAAGAATTATAATTTCAAATTTACATGACCATCATAGATGCAGGGGCGTCAATCCGTATTCAAATTTGGGGGGGGGGGCATATATGACTTAGCACAAACCAATCCCTTTGGTTTTGAAGAGGGGGTGTCTTCCTATAGGCCATTTCCTCCTCCCCCCCCCCCTCCTTATGATGGCTGACGCCCTATTCTAATAAGAATTATCATTTCAAAGTTAACATGACCATCATAGATGATCTGCCAGGTGAAATACACAGAGTTCACGGAATTACTTCAAGATGTCATTTTCACCATGTCCCAAAATAGCTGAAACCACGCTTCGCAGCGTGGATCATTGTCGAAGATCATGGACCCGACAAGGCCCGTTGCTAGGGTGACATGTTTGGGGGTGTGAAGGTCCCAAATTCCGACTGGCTGGATGTTTTTTCCAACTGAGTGGAGACGTGTAAATGGCACTCTGTTTATGCGCTCTTCGTTTTGTATACAGCAGTGGGGATCCTTTGTCACTACATAAATTGTGTCGTCCTGGGGAGGGGTCTAAGGGGAGGGGCGTCCCCTCCCCTTTAAGATATTTTTGTTAATTTAAGATTGCTTAGGTGCAAAACGGTGCTATCTTTGGGATATTTTTGGAGCTGATCGTAGTATAGCAAAGGTGTGAAGGACTAGCAAGGGCGTTTTCAGAATGCTTTTTATTCGTAAGTGTGTTAACAGTCACCATCTATACCAATAATGGCTTCGGCGAATCCATGTGCGTCAGCAGAAAAAAAATCAAGAGGGGGGTAAAATTTTTTAGGCGGCCCAACTTTCATCATGGGAAATATTTTACTGTCATAAAAGAGTTTAGATGCTACTTTTCACACAGTGTTGACATTCAAAGGCGTAGCCAGGAATTTATCAAGGTAGGGGGGACGAAGCCCATAGACAGACTCTCAGCTCTCCGCGCCACCATGGGTTGGCGCGGAGCGCAAGAAAAGTTTGGCCCAAAATGCTTCCCAGATCGCTGGAAATGGCACTTCCAAGGCCTATTTATCGCATATAAAAAGGGGAAACATAAGCAATATTGTTAATATAAACTTTAAAAAATACCAAAAATATGCTCGGGGGGCTGCTGGGGCCTGAGTGTTGATATTTTTATTCAATTTCTGTTTGTAAAGTAGAAATTCACACTGCTTGAACTGTTAAGAAATGTTGATGTTATATTCTCTTCGTTTTTCTCTTTATTTTTTCTTCGTTTTTCAAGTTTTTTATTTTCCAGGGGGGTAAAATTTTTTGAAAAATGTTTGAAGGCAACAACGTACTTTCAACCTTCCACATCATGCTACAAATTAGACTGAATGCAGTGGCGTAACCAGGATTTCTCTCAAGGTGGGGGGTGGGGGGTGCAGTATGATGTGTGACCAACGGCAAGGGAGGGGTTCCCCCTCGCCTTTGAAATTTTTTGAAAAATTAGGTGTCCTTACATGAAATCTGGTGCCACATATGTTACCTTTTGAAGTGAAGTTTGTGTTAAAAACTTTACGTTTTTTAGGAACCAAAAAATAAGCATCAGTAAAGGGGGCAATGGCCCAATGGGGTGTCCCCCCCCCCCTTTGAAAAATTTTGAAAAATTTGGTGTTCTTACATGCAATCTGGTGCCAAATACGCTACCTTTTGAAGTAAATTTGTGTTAACAAATTTACGTATTTTTAGGAACTAAAAAATAGGCATCAGTGAGAGGGCATGGCCCAATGGGGTGTCCCCCTCCCCTTTGAAAAATTTTGAACAATTTGGTGTCCTTACATACAACCTGGTGCCAAATATGCTACCTTTTGAAGTAAATTTGTGTTAAAAAGATGTAGGTATTTTTAGGAACTTAAAAAAATCGGAATAAGTGAGGGGGGCATGGCCGAATGGCCCTCCCCTCTGGGTACGCCACTGATTGAATGATCCCATATTGATGCGAGGCCCCTACAGATGTTTTGTCAATTTTGTCATTAAATAAGATTTCTTTGAAGAAATCTGCATTCAGAATCTGCATCGAGACACTTAACAATTGCCCAACAAACCTACATGCCACTCAAAAAGCCAGTCAAATAGAGCCACGACACTACTCTTTTACGCAAATGTGGGGGGGGGGCGGACATTTGATATTGTGTCCCCCATCCATCGAAATGTGGGGGGACTTGTCACCCCGTCCCCCCAGGATTGACGCCCATGCCCTACGCCCATCTGGTGTCACGTACCATTTTCCAGACGACGATCAGCCTTCCTGAGTTTCCCGTGGTCTCAAGAACACAAATCTCAAACAGTTTACTTACTTATGACTACAACTTTTCAAAGGCCTTAAAACGAACCAAGATCAAGCACGCAAATCCTTGGAAGAATGAATGCTGGTACACGCGCTTTCTCATATTGAAATAAATGCTATAGCTTCTTTCCAAAAACTTTGCTGTCATGATATGGTGAATTAAATACTGACGGCCAGCTTGGTTGTTCTGTGATTGGATGCTTTCACCTGACGAAAGTTTCTGCATTCCAGGGCAAATCAAGATTAAGAGGTGGATGGGAGGCGGGGGGTGTTGGGGGCGCCCGGTTGAATATTCTTCACATCACTCTTCCATAGGTCGGTATACGCGGCATTGTCAAACTTGAATTCACCTGTCTCCCCCCCCCCCCCCCCAATTAAAAGGTGCTGAATACGAGGATGAACAAGTCTGTATTTAACGAACCCGAAACAATTCCTTTCTTATTAACCGTAACACATAAAATTTTAATCCGTTTCGTGACCTCTGGATCCTTGTAGAAGTTTTCATCGGGCACAAGCTTCCCTGCCGTCATACCAAAGCTTCCAAGTCGGCTATACATAGTGTGTAGCATCATGACCATTGGAATTTTGAGCATCGAGAGCGTCGATAAAAAGGATAGTGTGTTACTGTTTGACACTTAACTGATCTAATGCATTTTTCCATAGCGAAAGGATATAAGGCAAAACGTTGTCTAAAATAACTTCAGTTTCCACCATTTTTGCGCAATGAGTAGGCCTACTTGAATTCATTTGCTACAACATCCACATCACAAGTTGAGCTGATCCCTTCAACACCATGGTAGGCCATTCAATGCACCCTACAAAAATGTAGGGACTAAATTCGTCAGGCAATATTTTGGCGCGAAGGAAATTTCTTCTATTAATGCATTGACTTACAACCTAATTTTGGTCCATTTCATTGTCTCTGGACCCTTGCAAAAGTTGTCAACTGGCACAATTAAGCCCCCCCCCCCTCATATGAAAGCTCACGGGTAGGCCTTTCAGAATGATTTCAAATTTGTATACCATGACCTTTGAGACTTTGAGCTCCGAGAGCTTGTGTTCCTGCTTTTCTATTTCCATTTTGCATCGCGGAAAGATATATTGTAAAAGGGTGTCTGAAATCAGGGCAGTAGCTAGGGTCATATGTTTGGGTGGGGGGAGGTGTGAAGGTCACAAATTCCGACTGGATGGATGTTTTTTCCAACTGAATAATGGCACGTAAATTGCACCATTTTTTATGGGTCCTGAATTTATATACAGCGTGGGGGATCTTTCCTTTGTCACTGTATAAAGGTGCTGTCCTGGGGAGTGGTGTATGGTGAGGGGGTGCCCGCCTCCCCTTTGAGAAATTTTGTTAATTTAAGGTTGCTTAGATGCAAAATGGTGCTATCTTTGAGATATTTTGGAGCTGATTATATATGGCTAGAAAATTGTCCCCAATTAAAAGAATTCTAAATTTTCCGACTGGCTGGATGTCTTTTCCACATGAGTGGTGGCACGCAAATAATGAATTCTAATTGCTGGTTAGGTGAAAGAAGAGAGTATGTTTTCTAAGAGAAGAATACGTTGTCAACAAACCTCCTGAAGGCCCCCCTTTTGGCTACTTTACTGCCTTCTATTCGGGCAAAGCTTTTACGCAAAAGTACGTGCATGCAGTCAGCAGAAACTTTCTTGGACTATTACGAAAATTTTCCTTTCCTTCACTGTGCATTAAAAATGGCATGTAAGGCTGGCACATACCTGTATAGGGCCTCCTGGTAGCGCTGGATCAATTATATAAAATGGGGACAATGACATAATGCTTATTACCTGACATCCAAATGAAAGTATAGAGTATGACGCCAAACACTTTACATCTGTCGTATTTTTACTAATTTTGAACGAAAATACAGACGAACAGCTTCCAGCAATAAGGAATGGGCGGGAGGGAAAATATAGGTAAAGAAAGTTGACATTAGACCTCCCAGAAAGGCACAGAAAAAGGGGTGAAGAACTTACAAGCGCGTTCCAGAATGTAAACCTAGTTTATGCTAGAAAAGTTCACCGGTATGTTTGTGCTTATAATATTCATAAGTGATACAACGTGGATTGTGAGGATTGCGCGTAAAGCGCGCCGAAATTTGGGGGTATACTTCAATGCCAAAATGAAAAACCTGCATACAGGCTCAGCCAGGGGTAGTGCTTTGATATGCCGACATGACAAGCGCCCTGACTGTGGGCCAGATACTCTGAGCCCCGACAGATGCAATGGGTTGCTAAACTCGAAATATAAGGCAAGCGAAGCGCGCCGAAAAATTTTAAGTTGTGGTTACTATTGAAAACAAAAGGTTTCACACTTTTGTTTTCATTCTGGAAAGTTGAAAAAATTTGGGCGATTATTGAAGAATCTCCCCTACTTAAGGGCAAAACCATAAAATTTGTTGGGGAGATTGCATGGTCGTCGTCGGAGATTACATTCTCTATCTTACCCATGAAGGCTCCCAGACAAAATCGTGACACATGCACGCGAAGCGCGTCGAAATTTTTCATTAAATAAGATTTCCATGACTAAACCTGCATTCAGAAAATGCATCGAGACACTTTCAATTGCCCAATAAACGAACATGCCACTCAACTGAAAGCCATATTTTTACGGCCTGATAATTTGTAAACAGCTTTCAACTTCTGCTGTTGTGCTTCTCCGAAAGTTGCTATGGGAAGACATTGATAATAAGAACAACACTAAGGTAAGGTTTGAAGCGCGCGGAGTGAGCGAAAATTTTGATCTATAGTTGGAGAAGAATTTGAGAAAATTTTGATAGTTTGAGAAATATTTGTGACAGAAAATGATTACAATAGATCCATCACATACACAAATATCCCGTGACAAAGAACAGTTTTGATTCGACTTAACGTGAGGAAAATAACGTTTGGTATTATTCTCACTTGATATGGTTGGAAAAGAAATACAAAGCTGACATAGGCTCACTCGGAAAAAAATGTGCTGGACTGAGATATCAAAAATTCCAACTGGTATTTCAGATTTTCCGACTATCATCGCTCTGGCGACCCCCCCCCCCCGCCGGTCGCCGGACGGCCCTGCCCCTAGGGTTAGTTAGCATCTCATTGTTTTACAAAATGTGACACTAGTAGTAGTATATAATTATCAGATGCAGCATTAACTTTTAATGTAGGATACAAATAGACCTACAGCTTCTTTCTAGATATTTGTGAATTGCTGTTGTTATATTACTTCATCTCAAATTCTATAAGTGTACTCATAAGTGCACTCATACTCGCACTCAGGGTTGGGAAGTAACGAGTTACAAGTAACGCCGTTACTGTAACGAGTTACATTTTGTGTAACGGAACCCTGTAACGAGTTACATTTGCATTTCAGTAACGGAGCAAGTAACTAGTTACAATTCTGTGTAAAAGTAACTGTAACGGCGTTACATTTGGGTCCCGTTACTTTCCCGTTACAAATAGTCAAAATGACCACAAATTGCATTTTCTTTGAGCTAATAACAGAATAACAGAAAATTTTCAAATTGATGACACTTTGGTAGTAAAATGTAAAATTATTTTCGATATAGGGGCTATTTATCATTCATCGCTATTATCGACGTCGCCCTCACCGACATCAAATTTTATTCACGATTAGAATCAGAAGTTGATATTAGATGCACACGCTGCAGGCTTACAGGCCGGGCCACTTGATTGTCTATTGAACCAGGGAGTTGTCAAATAGCAACTCCCTGATTGAAATAAGTTTAAAATTGATCTGTATGTCAAAATACTTATTAGACAGATCAATGCTTATTATCCATGAGACCGATTTGTGCGATTATTTGAAAAATACTGAACGGTCCTCTAAGGCTCAGCTGACTTTATGTATTCTAAGTAAAGTCAGCTGGGCCTTGGTTTACTCCATATTGTCCTTTAGAGGACACAGTGGAGACAGTGTTCTGTGAGAAAGTGGTTGGCCCATGGGAATTCAAATACCAGCTTACTTTGAAAGTTTAATCATTGCCTCTTGAGACGTTAGGGATGGACCCGTGTTCACCCTATCCGAGTCGGAGCTAACTGCGATTCTAGATTCCCGAATCTTTCCGAGCATGGTACTACTTCCAGGATCCTCAAATTTCTGCCAGTTTTGATTCCAATGGCACCAATCCCGAGACCAGTCCTTTTTTGCCAATGTATATCATATCCACAATACAGATTTTTTTAATTCCTATCTGTACCTGTCCAAATTAATTAACAAAAGTCATCGTTTTGTCCTTTCTACTCACTTCCATAGCCCGGCACTGAGTAATTTAGTTGATATGGATGTGACAAGTAGCCTTTAGATGGGGTTTCGATTGTTGCACAAATGGAACTTTGAACACTTTTAATGTCACTTTCATATTTGAGAACTAGGCTGGAATGAACTCGAGTCCGAGTCCAGTTACATCACGACTTCCGTAAAAATTTCGATTTCACGGACACCCTTCTATCCCGGGCAAATTCCTATAATCTAGAAAAAACGCTCTTGGAGACCGGCAGTTTAAGCTAACCGAATCCGGACATCTGTGCGTTGGAGCCCAGTAAATGTCATATACGGTGCCAAGCGTTGTGGTAAACACCGTGCATCCATTTATGCATCTAATTTAACGATGATAATGGTATTCTTTATTTGAATCAAACGTTGAATTTAGGGCTATAGCATATTCTTGTCAATGTAACGTAACTCCTTACACTGGAATAATAGTACCGCGGTAATATAAAAAAAACCGCAGAATATTGAAATGGTCAATGGCGTTAAACGTAATCCCTTAACAAAGCTAATTGGATAAGCGAAGTGTGCCGACTTAAAGCTTTACCTATTGTAAAGGGAAAGTGAAATTATGTGCACCGATGCTCTTGCATGTATAAAAATTAAAAAAAAAAAAAAAAACCCTTTACCCCTTTTGGCATAGTTTATCACCATTTTATATGCACTGTTTTTATATCGAGCAACCAATGTAGAAACTTGAAATTTTATGGGGAAATATCACTTAGCCCCAACCTTAGCGGTGAGGGTTTTTAAAATTTATGCTGCAACAAATGGTTTCATCCTCGTATTATAACCCATATTTATGCCCTTGAGGGGTGAAGACTTTACTTACTGCTGAAACAACGCTCTTCCCCTTTCCGGCATAGCCGCTAACCTCTCTAAATTAGCCGACTGTGTGATGGGAGTATAACGATTGTCAAACCTCAAAGAAAGTACTCTGGTAACTCGGAAAGTTTTTGGTTATAACCATATTACCTCTAACAAATCGTTTTGCGCAAGCTAGACAACAGTATCATTGAGGATTCGCTGCGTCATGTTTGATGCATTATGAGCCTCTGCGGCAATGCCCATTGAATATCGCTAGCTTCATTGACTTTTCTTTGGGAACACCTAAGGATAACCGGCACAAATAGGTGTCGGCGTCTCATTGTGCCCCCGTCCGTTACTATCTAATTATGCACCCCCCCCTCCATTTCAAGTACCGAGGTGTACCGTATATTCACCTTGAAGTAAGCGAGTTACTTTTGTGAACGTAGCTAGTTACTTTTTAGTCAAAAGTAACTGTAACTAGTTACCTTTTTTCAACATTGTAACTAGTAACTGTACGAGTTTCAATTTTACGGAATTACTGTACCTATAAGAGTTACTTTCCAAAGCGTAACGTGAACAACCTGCTCGCCGATACCAAGTAAAGTTTTCTGTACTCGTACTCATACTCATGGCTTTGTACTCATATACTCGTATTCAGAGGATTTGAAAATCGGGTACTTGTACTCAGACTCGTACTGAGGGCCTTGTACTCGTACTCGTACTCACAGAAGTTTGTTCTCGTACTATAAGGTTGCATGACAAAACGCAGTGCATGCCGTGGGATCCAAGGGCGGATCCAGGGGGGCAACTAGGGTCAACTGCCCCCCCCCTATGACCAGTCTAGCGCCCCTCAATACAAGAAAAATGCGCCCCCTGCGTCCTAAAAGTTAAGTAAAAACTGTCCGGAAAGTAAAAAAAAAAAACAAAAAAAAAAAAAAAAAAAAAAAAAAAGGTCCTCAGAATTTCGAACCGTATAGCTATATATAACTATGGCAATGGGAGTTGGTCTCCGAAATGTAGTCGGTTCAATTCAAGAGTATGCGGCCCTGCATGATTTGCGCCCCCTTTTCACTGCCCCCCCCCCCCCTTCAGCTAAGGCGATCCGCCCTTGTGGTCCCAAACAAAAGTGGGGCCTTGGGGCGAAATGATATTTGCCCTTCACCTTAAAATGTATTAGGTGATTACGAGAACTTTTTGGAAATTTTAATTTTTTTAATCCATATTAATGAATAAATGCCTGGATGTGTGACATAAAGTACACTGTCAAATAACCTGTATGACAGTAACCTTACTTTATGCATGGTTTTAACAGTATATTTACATCACTACCGGTCAATTGAAAACACGTACCAAACGGCTGGTCTTAGCATTCTATCATCGTCGTAGATAACTACACGCTGGCAAATGGACACTTCGCTTCTAGTGAGATATTTGCTTCGTTTTTCTCCTTTTACAGCATTTTTCTTACGTTCTAAAACCATAGCCAAATATTTTATACTGTCCTTTCATTTTCAGTAAAAACTGGAAAGAAACAAAGACCATATTTTAATTGTCTTTAGAACGATTCCGTCATCTGTACTTTCGCGCAAACTGGTACATACATGGTGCTACACCAGATAAGTTCTTGTCATAGAATCAATGTAGGCTTTTTTATTTCTATGGTTCTTGTTCAAAATAAATCCTCTTTCTTTGAAAGGGTTAACTGGGGGGGGGGGTGGGGGGGGGGGGGGGTGGGGGGGGGGGGGGGTGGGGGGGGGGTGTGGTTGGGGGTGGGGGGGGTTGGTGGGTGGGGTGCTGGGGGGGGGGGGGGGGGGTGGGGGGTTGGGATTGGCGGGGGGGTGGAGTGTGGGGGGGGGGGGTGGTGAGGGGGGGGGGGGGTGGGGGGGGCATTCTTTTGTGTCATTACTTAATACCGCAAGGAACCAGTGGCTGAGCTGGGGAGTCGCCCTTGAGGGGAAGGTGTTTTGCAGCTCTTTGCAGTAGTCATACACCCCATCCACTGTCTAAGTGTGCAACTTTTTTGCCCACTCTGCCTCATATTTGGGTTTCTGATTCTGTCATCTGTTGAGTGTGGAATCGATGCAAGACTTGGGCGAGACATCTAGGCCAGTCTACGGAAGTGGCGCAATTTTTTTTCTTAGTAAAAGGTGCTCAAATGAAAAATAGTGCTATTATTTGCAAATTTTGGAGCAATTAATTAGAACCACGAGGGTGGATCCAGGGTTTGGAGAATTGGAGAAATGGAGTTTCTACTTGAGTAACAAAGGGACGTATACTTAAGAGGAACTGCGGCCTCTTTGCCATAAGAAGTATACATGCCTGAGTGCTGCATGAAACAATAATCAGGACAACAAATTTTCAGCATGTCCGATAGCATAAACGTCAAAAATGACTAATTTTGTACTATTTCAGAAATTTACCTTCATTTCTTTTATATGTGCTATTGCTAACATAAGCAAGCTGTCCCAGGTCTGTTGAGCCCCCACCTGGATATATGCCTGAACTATTTCGTATTGTTTTGATCAAATGATTCATTGTGTGTGGAAAACTGTCAAGAACACCCAAGTTATAGACGTGATATGAAGGTGCCTGCTTGCTATTAGTTTATCTCCGAAATCAATAGTAAGCTATGACTTGATTGATAATTTGTATGCTGGTAGATGTGAGGATGCGTACTATAGAGTGACGGTGGTAGTACCATGTGATTCCCAGAGTCATATATACGTATACATAGCTCTAGTGATTCTTATACATGTTTGTGTAATTAACGAGCAAATTATCAACATTTTCTTCTGTTTTCTGGTGAAAATTCTTATATTAATTAAATAAAAGGAAACACGCCTGTTTTGAAGCGCTTAGAAAGTACATCCCGGCGATGCCGACCCTTTCCACCGACCTACTGACGTAAAGTGCTCCTAATGATCGCCCTTTGAGAATTTCGTTAACTAGGCATAGAAACAATACAGTTAATTCATGCTTATTAAGAATGGCAGTTACAGCAAATAGGTAAAAGAGAGGAAAGAAGCTGAAACGTCGACAACAGTCCATTTGAGTCCGTGGGGTAGGGGAGTGGGAACCCTTGATGTTAAACGGAAGCCTTTGTCAAGCGTGGATCCAACGATCATTTTAAGTGGCAAACCAATGAACCGATCACCGTGTGAGGTTCATGCTAGACCAGTATAATGGTAGTATACAATGCGTATGAATGACGCTTTCTTACTGCAGTCCTCACTTCATTATTGCACAGGAAAGAGTTACGTGTATCAACGAATCTCACTAGTTTAATAAGTATTAGCATCTATTTGGCATTAAGTTTCATTTGCAACTAAAACTCAAAGACAACAAGTAGTCTGCGGTTGATGCCGGGCTATCTCTGTTGACGAGACAAGTTCCTACTTTCTACGACTTACCCCACATTTTCCCCAAATGTCTGTTTCTCATTACCACCTACTTTTCCTGACTGAGGCTCAGAAGTTGAGGCATATAACCTCGAAATATCCTTTATCATAATACCAACAGTGGGGTCGTCAGATGCTACGCTGTGAATACCAAAGCTATGGCGGTGGAAAGTTTTCAAAAGTGGGAGGGGCAACCGGCCATTTTAATCAGTTAATCATTGGTAAACTTCTAGGTTGCTCACCTCACTGTTTTATGTAAAATGTCCAAATAATCTTCTGCCGCTTAATCATGTTTTGATGCTCGCGACGCATGCTGATAAATAATGGAGTTAAGTTTAGACTTTTGGTGTAATATATAGCCACCCTCAAATATTCAAAAAAATCCAAAGGGGGAGGGGGACACCCTCCCCTTAGACCCTCCACCAAAACGGCGTTCCGAAGCAACGTTCAGCCCCACCCCAGTCTTGAACAGCTTCCTATGCCTATGATGTTGAATGCGGAGCGCGAAGCGCAGAAAAAGATTTTTTTCAGCAGCAATAGTCCCGAATGTGATATGTGCATGATAGCCTAAGTACAAAACCTGACAAATCAAAAAGTGATAAATATCTTTACAACATTATTTATTTGCATTCGCACATATTTTCTGAATATGGAATATCACCGGGCTTCGCGGTCAGGCTGAAATTTCTGAAATCCACAAAATATAGGGGTGCATAAAAGGATTCGAGCGGTGGTGCGGGAAGTACTAGGCCTATGCCGACGGCGAACCGGGTGAGAAAGGCTATATGGTGGAGTAAGCGAGAAATCAGGGATAGGGCACAGAAAACTTTTATATGAACCATTATATATGTCATGGCATATTTTGCACAATACGAACTTGATTTACCCACTACCTTGTTGTTTTGCAGTGAAATTTGACTTGTGCACGAAGTTTCATAACGCAAGAAGCTTACTAAAATTTTTAGGAAGACATGGGAGAATCTGTCCCTCACTGAGCACGGTGGAATAAAATGCACTGTATCATATCTATCCCATCTCCTATACGAATCGGTTTCCAGAGTCAACGATTGCAGGCTATACCATTCCCTGCACCTCTCTGATTTAACAAGCACAAAACAACTATGCGGTTGAGAATTGAATTACCAATCTTCACTGTATAAGCTACATGTCTTAGTATATCATTTGGTCGAGAAGTAATTATTTAGCATGCATACACTGTCAAAAATCTGTAAATTTAAACAAGGGTGCATTGCTCGAGGGGGATCCAGTCCCAAACCTTAGTCGGCCTGGTGCTGGACTTAAAATTACCCCGGAATGGAAGGTCCTAAAGTCGCCGGAATTGCTCTGGAATGGGTTACAACTGGACTCGGAGTCGGAGCCGATTCCAGCCAAATCCGTGTCAATAAAAGTGACACAAAGATTTCTGAAGACTTAATTGTTATTTTTGCCCAGTGTTATGTGCGAATGGTCACATAGTTATGTGCAAATGGTCACACGTAGATAACTAGATGAGCCAGAATATGAAACTGACCGCTACCATTGAAGTAAGGTACAAACCGCACATGTGAAAGACTACAGAAAACATACGTTTGATATGCTACATTATCGAATTAATCCAGCCGGACTCGGAATTGGTGTCACTGAAATCGGAAATTAGCTCGAATTCGGGGAGAACCAGACTCAGAATTAGCCCACAGTTGGGGCCAATGCCAATCGGAACTAATTCGAACCCGGTTATTTTGACCCGGGGATACAGCTCTGAATTTACATAACTTTTAAAGCAACATTTTTCTCCAAACGAATTTTTTTCTTTACAGTCAAACTATGAAAGTAATGAAATACGAAGACTAAAATGTTTGTACAGAAATCTACTGTAAACATTAGCGGCTCACCATAGGGGCACGGGGGGGGGGGACAAGTGCCCCCCCCCCCCCCAAGGTTTGCAAAGCATGGTCTTCAATCTTGCAAAAATTAGCATGTTATACGAGATGGTATGGAAAAAGTATTCCCACATTTGGACGAAATCATCCCTTCCATCTCACAAATGTCATATTATTTATGAAGTTGTATTTTAAAACTATTGCAAATTTTTCTGCATTTGTCAAGTACAGTATGTATTTCGTGATAATGTCAAGATTCACCCCAGGTTGACTGGGTCATTCGGCCACTGGTCATGTGAATTGATAGTATCATCCAGGCGTTGTGGTTTCAATTTATTTTCAGGCACGTATATCCTTCAGTGCGGAAGGTTCTAGTTGAAGTAACAAAAATGATAAAATGCCACACTTTCTATAGGATAGTCATCATTAGTTTGCACGTGTAGTGCTAAGAACTTTATTTTGCCAAAAGTGTCCTAAGTACATTGCAGGAAAAGTAAATTGTAAGTTAGACCTATTTGAAGGGGTGGTGGATTGGGTATACATTTCGTCCGTTGCATGGGGACGTTAAATAGGGGTTGCGGGATCAGGATTGGTAGAGATTAGTACACTCTTGCCTCGTTACCCTCTAAGCTCTTGTCGAATTTTTCTGGGGTTCATCCACGATCGAATTGGTGCAGGGCCCTCTACAAGCTCAAGTACGGTCCTGACCATGAAGTGTCAACCGTTAACTTCGGTAGTATATATAATTAAGGCTGTCTCATTCTGTCCAAACGGATCAAGACGCTTTGTCTGTATCCCCTGATTCTTACGCCTATGGCCGGAATAGCGATTGCCTGTTATGATTGTATTTATTTTTAAAGACAGAAAAGCCCGTGACTGACTGTCTGAGATAGTTTCTGAAGAGCTATTTAAAGCTGTATATGCTTCACTAAAATACAAAATGATAACCATACTCCCATTAGTACTTTCCAAAGTGGGCCATTGATATTTTCGAATTAGGGGGTGGGTCTATCGAAGGCCTTAATTGAAAGATATCGTTGGGAATATGGACCTGATTTTGCCACCCCAAACAAAATTTCTTACAGCCGCCTATGACTGTGAACCGACTTAATCGACCTAACCTGTTTTGCATTTTTTTGTCAAGTTAATTTACATCTGATCATGTTTATTTCCTTTCGTTTTAGCAAAACTTTGATCTATACTGTTGTCTTCTTGTTGTGGTAATAAATTTAAACGCATCAACCGACTAGCTCAGTTCAGTTGGTGTTACATTAAAAGAGGGCGAAGTCGCAGTACTTTTTATCAGGCTATCTCCCACTGCAGAAAAATACCTGAAACGACTCCCAGTAGGAGTTACCCTCTAAAAAGAACTCAAGACTTTGCGAGAGATCCTTTTCTAAAATGTCCCATCAACCGAAACCGAGGGGCGAGATTCAAACATTTTAACCAAGGAGTTCTGCTCCTCGAAGGAGCTGCTTTTCCTGAAGGGACACCAAACATGACCAACCTCTCAACCTTCAGATCTCTTCATCCTACATTCTTAATCCTACAATCATATTTCTTTCATGTGCGGGTTTTTCTAAAGGTCTCAGCAACCGAAGCCGAAAAACCAAACATAACCCCCGAAGGAGTCTGAGGCTGCCCGAAGACCCGTCTTCCCCCTCCCCTTTTCCCGCCCGAAGGACGGACACCAAAAGTGATCATTTTCTCAACCTTCACACCTCTTCATCATAGGTCTATCATGTTTGGCACGTTCTACACACGAACATACCCAATTGGCAGATAGGATTATTGAGAAGTTGTTATCGATTAAAGACAAACATTTCTACTTATTGGAATAGTATTTTTCGATGGGAATTTTGATACTGGGAAATGAACGATTCTCAAATAATGTAATCATTATGTAGAAAATAAATACTGCAAAGAGCACCAACAAGGTTGCATAAATTTTTATAATGTGAATAAGGAAATCAGTTCCTGATAAAACCATACTAAGAGAACTTTATATAGAAGAAACATCCATGTTAGAAAATGTCAATCATTAGCTCGTCCCACCTAAGAATAATATTCCATTACGCCATAAAGCTGCAGCTTTACAGATATTTTTGCAGAGCTTATGTTCTGCTACTCATTTACCTTTTCTCATATACTCCGAAACTTATAGTGCTGGTTTTATATCGTCACCCTTAAAGTGCTTTCAAATGAATAGCCTCATATTTACATATACTGAGCTTTAAAAAACATCAGTTCTATGATTTTAATTGTCAAAGACAGATTTTTTGCATAATAAATATAACTTAACGCAATTTTACAATAGAGACGTAAATTTCCAGATAATTCTGTAAAAAGACAAAGTTAACAGAACGGTAGGGCTTGAAGGTTGACAATGTCTGTGTAGTCATTTTTTCAAAAACCGAACCTCCATCTTAACTGTTTTTGTTAAAAGAAATGAAAGTGGTTAAATAAAAGTAGGCTTAAATTAAAGTAAGAAGGGGGAAAACACAATAATTCTGTAAAAACTTCTGTAAATTTACAGCTGCTTTCAACGTCCATGACACCAAACAATGAAAGCAAAACAACAAAACTACCCTGCGTCAAAAATATGTTGGTTCGTATTAATGAATCGGGGCGCGTGATGACAAAATTAATTAAACCGTCGGGAGAGACGGATTCTTGATCGTGCTCACTGTGGCTGCCCGATGAAACTAACAAAAGAAAACAACCCCACACTATCGACTAGATCATCTTTAGACATTTGTCTTTATTATGATGATAGTAAAGATTTAAGAAATGTACTTTCTGGCTCCTCTTTGAATTCCCAATTTTGCTCAAACTGGCTTAGACTCGCTGAAGGTGAATGTAGCCCCCCCCCCCTCCCCTGCTCATCATCTGGCGCCACCTCTGAGTCAGGTGGGGATTGTTTGTAACGAATTATCTGTAAAGCGCTTTGACATCTTTCGTTGCAAGCATATATATAACACATAGTAAAAAACAGAACATTATAGTTACACATTTAAGTATTTTAAGTTTATGAAATGAATGATTCTCGCAACTTTTGCTTTTATATATGTCTACGTAAGTTATCAGTGAATACGTGGTAAATCTGAGTGATCCAGAAGTGAGGTATTATATTGTTTGTTTTTTTTTTTTGTTTGTTTTTTGTTTTTTGTTTTTGTTTTTTGTTTTTGTTTTGTTTTTGTTTTGTTTTTTATTTGGGGGGACAAGCTCTCAATGAAATGTCTTGAACTACATTGACAATGCAGATATTTATAAGTAACAGATTGAAGTTTGTACATTTATTTTGGGGAGAGTAAGTTTATCATTACAATTCCAAGGGATGGGATGGGAGTGAAACAGCAGTTCTGTTTCACTCTGCTTTTCTCACATGATAGGTTTACCAAACTCTCTAAACTCGTTTACATAAGGACTACTGGTTTAACCTATGGGGCAAGTCATGTGATAAATATTACGTGTCAAAATGAAACATGCTTTTTTTCAAGTTCAGACTTGATTTCGTTTTGTTGTGTGGTGTGCACCCATCTTCTGGTTGTCCTCCGGTAATAGTTTGGTATTCAGCTTCCTCCAATAACAATATCAGGTTCATCGAGAATTAGGTTACAAACAAGAATGATTTTTCGGTTTACAGAGTTACTGGGCAGGTTTGTCCTTGCAAAAAGGAGAGGCTCCGCGACACCAAGTTGCCACTTGGACTACGAATTCAAATTATTTCTATCGTCTTGCTTTCCATGTCTTGATGTTTGTTGCAATCTAGCAAATGCTAAGGCAAGTGGTACATATCTCTTTTCAATGGAGGAACGTACAAAAGAAGAAGAAGAAGAAGAAGAAGAAGAAGAAGAAGAAGAAGAAGAAGAAGAAGAAGAAGAAGAAGAAGAAGAAGAAGAAGAAGAAGAAGAAGAAGAAGAAGAAGAAGAAGAAGAAGAAGAAGAAGAAGAAGAAGAAGAAGAAGAAGAAGAAGAAGAAGAAGAAGAAGAAGAAGAAGAAGAAGAAGAAGAAGAAGAAGAAGAAGAAGAAGAAGAAGAAGAAGAAGAAGAAGAAGAAGAAAAAGAAGAAGAAGAAGAAGATCCAACGGCAGGGTGCTAAGCGTTCTTTCGAGGGCATGGGCCCCAGGACCCAGCTTAGGGCTCCTTGTGGGATCCAGAGACAAAGCCAAGGTGGAGGCAAAGGTGAAGCATCGGGTCTGTCTTGAGATGTCATTAGGTGTTCAACAAACAGCCGAAGATTTGTCTACGCGGACAGAAAAGAATTTACATCTGATTTCACGGGTTCTGAGGACCGTGCAATTATCATCAAGACATTTTTCAATCCAACAAAAAGGATTGGATCCGTGCCGGTTGGGCCTTAACTTAGATCCAGGACCGTATTGTCCCAAATGCACGCTGGGTCCTAGGCACAGTGGGTCCTGTGCCTAGACCCTATTAAGGAAATATGTGCCTACGAAAGTATGCTCAGATAGTGTCGAGGAAAATTAATTTCAAGCCGTAGCTGGCCTAGTGCAAGCGGTGGACATGCCTGCATGGATCCTCGCCTGTGTAAGTTCGCCTTATGTCCTTAGCTCTACGTATTATGGATAAACAGTAAAATAAGTTAGGAGCAAATGGGGCTTGGGAAGGTGGATATTGGGAAAATCATAGTAATAGCAAAGAACTTGTACTAGGCCTCACAGTAAAAGAACACGTAGGATACTTTAGGGGCCGGCTCACGTCCTTGTCCTCAACGTGCTTGATAATACCGAAATTTTAATTGACCCAGAGTTGCTGCAATGTAATGCGCTGTCACAGGGGCGTGGCTAGGATGAAATTTTTAGGGGGCCTAGGTATCAAATGGGGGTCACGGCATCGATCGCCGTCCTTAATTCTTACACTTTTTATCAGGATAGGCGCAATTTTTCGAGGGGACCTGGCAAACACCTGGGGGCCAGGCCCCCAGGCCCACCCCCTCCGTAGCTAAGCGCCTGCGCTGTCCTTTGGAACTGGGCAAATGCCAGCATTTTTGAAGAGAAGTCTAGTGTGCTATATCATACTGCAGGCAAAAACCTGAAACTACTTCCAAAATGAGTTAGGACTTCAAAGGGACACTACACTGAAAGCCCTCCGACAATTCTGTGATCATGCGCAGTGCAAGCAAGGCCCGTCTTCAACAAAATGCAAACTTATTACGGAAATATCATCTCAGCCACTTATATGAATTTAACAGACAAGCCCACCTACCATTCTGCAATGGTCAATAATGGCAGTGGCCATGTCAGACGTCAGATTCTTTTGAAACGGGAAACAATTAAACCTGCGGGTACGAATAGTTTCCCGAAGCTTAACCTTTTATGGAGAAGAAACTAAACTATGAGTGTTTCAGTCAGGTCAAGAACGTAAAGCAAAATTGTAAGTCCAGTGCTTAAAAGGTTAACCTCGTATCTAGTGTGGTGGCTGAGGTGGTCGTTATTATGCGTCAGATGGCACTTACGATAAATCGAAGGCTTGACTTGCGACAAGCCTGATCTGCAAAGCCGCGCTTTCATGCTATTCGTCATGTTAAACCATGAAATGAAAACATATCCACATAAATGTAATTAAGGAATGTATACATTAAGTGTAGGGCGTTTTGAAATTTAATTATGACAAGAACATGTCTATCTTCGTGCATGAAAAAAGAAAAATAAAATACAAAAAACCCTCAAATTAATCTTTACGTTCGGAAAAGATTTGTTTCCAGTAAACTTAGAAAATAGCTGTTCCTGTATGGATCGTAAGAAAAGTGACATCTCAATAAACCCCAAGTATGTGAACATGTTTTTTGGGGGGAGGGCATGGCAGCGGCGGATGCGGGACTTTAAAAACATGGGGTCCACCGAGTGCCGAAGGCACTAGTGAGCGGGGATGGGGAGGCTTCGGGAGTGGGTGCAAAAAATGTGCAATTTGATGACTCTTACAACGTACATGACAGACATTAAACTGGTTGCACTTATGTCCCATTCAGAAACAGAATCAGCAACTTTTCATTTATAGTCCCAGTGGTGTCACTAGGATTATTGATGATTGGGGGCAACGCAGAAGATGATGTCGTAATCCCACCCCAGATTAACCCAGAAAGTGGGTGTAAAGTGTGCATATGCGTATCTACGATACTTTACCCCAGGGGTGGATCCTTCCTTTATCACCTGGTGACCATTTGATAAATTCGGCTCTCTAAAGGTAGCTTAGATGCAAAATAGTGCTATCTTTGACAATGTTTCAAAATGATCATATGTTGAAAAATTCTCATACTTAAGTGAATTGTTTTTATTTTTGTTGGGTATAAGGAAAGGGTGTGGTGTCTAAGTAGAGGGGTGAAACTTGTGGAATGCTTGTATATGTGAGGTAGCTTAGATGCTAAATGGTGCTATTTTTGACAAAGCTTTTAACTAGTTCCATGTTAAGCTATTACCATTATTTAGTGATATTTTGGCTGTGGCATGTAACCCCTCCAGTGCTGGTACCATGAGACCGGCATTGCCTCATAGGGCCTCCTGGAAACTCTGAGGTAATATGAAAATGGGGATGTTTCTATGATGCTTTTAATTGACATCTAATTGAATGACCAAGAGAGGAGGAAAGGTATAACGAAAGGGGTAGAGGATTATTAAACATGTTTCCTAATGTATTGTCTGCAAATGTACTTAATGACCTTTAAATAAGCTTGTGTAATGAGTTATATACTCCCAATGATGTGGGCCTACATTACGCTACAAATGTTGCTCATTATAAAAGATTGCTACATAATCGCCTCTTGATGGATGCAAGCTTGCCCGGTCGCGAGTTTTTTTTTTTATCGTAGGATGGCAATGGAAGAATCCTGCCAATGGACGAATCAGCTTCTTGGAAATTGGCCACACCTCTAATTCCAAAATAACAGCTTTTCGACCAATTTTTTGTAATTCTGACACCGGATTATGAGAGAACAGGTCAAACATCTCTCATCCACTTAACCCTAACCTTAATCCTAGCCCTAACCATGATTTTGAAGCAAATTTAAAAATTTTTGAAAAACCAATTTTTCCATTGCCATCCTTCGAAAAAAAGTTAGCTGCCCGCCCGGCGGACGTGTCACCCACACTGACTGCACTCGCAATGTACGTCAAAAAGAGGTACATATTCGACACCTGCTATGAATGTTAGATGCAAGCCTGGGGTTGGACTTGTAACTCTTCTTAAGGTATCGCTAATAATTCCATGCATTACCGTCCTAATAATAGTCATCAATCATGGAATGTAAACCGTGTTAATCATGTGCAAATAGCGCCAAAATTTTGCATAAGAATTGTTATAAAACCTGTTTCCTTTCCTTTGAAAAATACGTTTAGGAGGATATAAAAACAAAGTAAAATTGAAGATTCAAGCCCCCGGAGTGTGGGGAAATTTTGATAGTTTGAGAAGGATTTACGAAATTTTGATAGTTTGCTACAGATTTGTGATAGAAAATGAACGGAACAGCCTAGTAGCCGTAGCAGAATTCTTTTTAGCTGTTAAAAGAGGGTTCAGACACCTCAAAGGCCCTCTCCCTGGATCCACCCCTGTATCGTGGCTATTCAGGTCTTTGCCCTTGTATTCTCATAGAAATCTGAATTTATGCTGTTCCGAGTACATTGACATTATTCCACGGAAAGTGAAGTATGAGGGCAGACTGAAACCGTCAAATATTCCCATACTGAAATGTAGACAATCAAAGTAGAGTATTACCTAGGTGCGTAGCCAAGGGGGAGCCGCAGCCGCCCCCCCCCCCCCCTTGAGCAAAATTTTGGTATTTTTTATTTCTTTTTTTTTTACAATATTACTAGTGTTTCTCCTATTTAAATGCAGTAAATATGCCTGGGAAGTGTCATTTTCAGCGATCTGGGAGGCATTTTGGACCAAAATTTTCTCGCGCTCCGCACTGGCAGCATACTTGCCAACTCTATCGATACCGTAAAAAGGACAAATTGTAGGCCTACCATATCGGGAACACATGGTATCTAGTGGTAGACCTATGTACAAAAGCAACACCTTACACTTGTTTGAAGCTGTTTTGTGATTCTGCATACTTGTAGAATGATAAATTATTTGCCAGCAATATGTGTGTATTTGATTTCTATATGGTTATTCCTACAAAATATTTCATAAAATACATAATAATATGTCTCCTTATGTATACAAAATACCATATAAAGTATGCACCAAATCACATATTTTCACATAAAAAAACACAAAAGCTTCTCACCGTTATTAATAATTAAATAAGTTATGCCATTTTGACTAAAATATCCACGCTTAATTAGTGGTATAAGTAATCCGGGTTGTTGTGACGTTAAATTATTCAGACGACCATAAAATGATTGTTTGTTGATACCCACCACCTTGTGTTTTGACAACGAATGAGGTAATGGAATTGTACAAAAGGCGGTCCTATACACGGAAGACATATTAAAGTCTAGATTAGCGGTTGATAACCCTTCTTTGTCCGCAGTTCCTTTTCCCACTCTTTCCAACCCGCCATCCTTTCAACCTTTGGAAATATCATAAACGTGTCACTGAGCCTGATAAAAATGATTTAAATAAATTGGAGCCCTAAAGATTTTGGAGAAAGGAAGCTGATCACGAGGGTGCACATGAAGCCATCACGAATAAAAGCAGTGAAGGTGTCCGCAACAACTCCATGGTGCGTCTACGGTGGAGGGACCTCCCTGAGAAAAACTTGGAAAAAACAAATCCTTATGTGTGATTTTCCCGATTCTAAGGGCCTTAACATCACAATCATTTAATCAATGAAATTTTCAGCATTATCATCAGCAGCAAATGCTAAAATTCTCTAAAATTAAAAGTCAAGTCTGCGAAAATAGGGAATGGCTGATTGTGCCTCTACCTTTATTTCCCCCTGGTATTAATCGTACTCGACAATAATCACAAGTCAATGTAAAATTGTAGTGGCTAATTAAGACCAGATGGTGGTATACAGTTCCCCAAACTATATCAAGTGTCAAGTTATTTTATTAATACTGATACGTAGAGCACAGAAATACTTCTCGATTCTGGTTTCTAATGATCCGTTTTTTAAGGGAACCACGAAAACCTAACGCCACCTAACGCCCTGATCCTTGACTTGGAATGGGTCCTTCGTAGGAGCATTCTATCTGGACTTTGTCATAGGGGTTTTAAGGTTGGATGATTCAACTTGGAAGCCGACAGCACCCTCAATAATCGCGGAACACTCAATGAGGGCGTTGAGTCAAGGGGCCCTGGATTCAAGGGGAAACAGCCCTGTGGGGACCAGGGGATGTATCCCTCGGAAGCTTAGTGTTATTTACGACATTTTTCGCATTGCAATGAAGTACTTTACTATCTTCAAGTTGAATGTGCTGAGTAAACCACAAAAATTACAACTAAAATTTTTGAAATGATAGCGTAACTCTTGTAAATGGCCTGCCAATTTGACAATGAACGGGATTTATTCTTGATTGAGAAGAATGGATAATTGTGGGGATTGCATGGCCGGGTCTTTACAACAGTAATTTCACTCAAACTGCAGTAAGGGTTTTAATGAGATAACTCCCTAAGGATATGCACAAAGCCTGCAGAAAGAAAAAAAATACAATATTTTAGCCTTGTCCTATGTTTTTTTCATTCTTCATATTAAATTTTCCTCCATATATCTCGATACATTCTTTCCTTTAGCTTTTACTATTTTTTCGACTCACCCTTAAAAAGGGGTGGATCCGCTGACGTGGCACCTTCCCATCCATGGCTTCACATATGAGAGATCGAAGCCAGGCACACATAACAGGGAACCCTCCTATAAGGTATCCTAAAGGTGCGTCCACAGCTGGGATTCCTGAGGAAATTCAAAGAAAAGAAGCTCTTATACGCGATTTACCTCCGTGGACCTCCAGGATTCCTAGAGAGAGGAACTCGAAGGAGCCAAAATATCGGAAAATTGTTAAATGTAGTATCTTAGGCCAAAAAAAAAATCAATTGGGGAGCCCGGGCCTCCAACCCCGCGCCCTGGATCCGCACGTCCTTTGTTGGTTCTGGGGACCTAACCATCATAAACAGGAAAATAAACTTTCAGCATTTCATCAGCAAAAAAATTTAAGAAACAAAGGAAATTATGCAGGACAAGGGGGCTCTGGCCTATTGAGCCCTCACATCTTGATCAATGCCTGCATATCCATACCCAACAGGAAGTTCAGTGTAATTTAATTGTATAAATTGCTTAGATATAACGAGGCGCGGCTAGCTTCATGGGTCGAAAACCTGTCATTTAAGAATTAGGGGTGTGGCCTATTCCCAAGAAGCTGATTGGTTCATTGCATGATTTGCCCATAACCTCGTGGGAAAAAAATTGCGCGTGCGGCTACCAAGTGTTTCACAATCTAAGTTGTTATTTTGTTCAATGTACTCTGATGAGTCAGAACTGCGTGGTACCTGGAACTTTATGATTCTATTTTCTTTAAAACCGCAGAAAGGGAGGGTGTCAATCACCTTGCCGGTGCCCGAAGCGCCGCGCCTGGCAAATGTCTTCAGCAAATAATCTCAAAGGTCACTGCACTCTATAGGTGTTAACGGATATTGTAGAACATGGTACAGCATTTGTCCATGGAACTATTACGGATGATTTGTCATAACAGAAAGCGGAATCAGTGGTTTGAAGTGTAGTAAGCAACCACTAACCTTTCACACAAAAGTCTACATTTGAATGATTCTGGGAAATGGTTCTGAAGTATGCCAGAATGTCCAACGATTTCTAAGACCTTCAAGTACCCATAAAAGCACTGGTTACACAAATACCTGTAGGAGGAAGTTAAGTATCGTAAATAACAGTGAGTTTCAAAGAATCTTCTCTCGATAACGTGAAGTACTTCGCAATGAAAGCAGACGAAAATACAATGTCCTTTATAAAAGATGCATTGTTGTAAGATATATTTAGCATTTGAAGGTTTTCAAAAGAGACATCCTCACCGGTCTTGTATATTAGGCTATCATATAGATTTCAGCCGAAAGCCTTTCTTGAATAACAAATTTGATGAAAAAGTATGGGGGTCTGAGAGGTCAGTCAGTTGTCCCGTATGTCCCTTCAGGTTACCCTCTACAATAAAATAATAGTATCCTGTAATGGCCCTAATTGTCTCATCTCCCTGCGTGTAATGTATGGGGAGATATACTTCACCTGACATCAGTCATGTGAAGCTATATTTAAGTGTGTGTGTGCGCACTCAAGTTACTTTCCGTTCAGATTGAGGACCTAAACAATGGATTTCAGGTCCTTAGAAGGAAATACAATAGATTTTCATGTCCTCAGAAGTTTAACAATAGAGATTCTATTGTTAAAGTTAGGGTTAAGGAAGCAAACATAATAGAGAAAACAATGAGGTCCTCAAACAGTATGTAAAGCACAACTGTGCGTGTGTGGGTGTGAGCAAAAAAAGTGTGTCGCAAACTCCCCCTAGACAGTAAGTCTAATGAAGTTTAAACTTGGTGGGTAGGTACCTGTCCATGAAAATCGACACAAAGGATGAGCTTTCTTTAGTCTTTCACTTACCCTCGACGTCGGGGATCAAAACACGAAGAAAGTCACTACCCAACCCAAATATTGCGGAGGGCAAACCAGGGATAAGAACGCTCAACTTTTTTGAACATCCGCAATGTTTTGACTTTAAAAGCCAATGAAAAACGTGATTGGACACAAGCTGCTCTTGAGCCAAAACAACAAGGCATTTTCATTGAATACTGTCTTAATCGAGGAATGGAGTATCAAACAATTGAAAGGAATTAACATTTGCTTTATACCTTACTGGAAGCTTAAAGCCGTCGATCAATACTGAAAATATTCGGTTATATCTTGTTGTCTCGGGGTTATAGCTCCTCTGGTGATCAGAACTCCTCATTTCGAGAGTAACGTTTGGTTTGGCCCTTCGACTCTTCACCAGAGAGTCAAGGGGACTTTGGAAAAGGGCCTTTTGACTGAGATCATGTGTAGTATCTATTCTTTGGCAACCACTGAGCCTAGAACAGGACCACGCATGACGTAGAGGTCTGAAGACAAAGAGATTGGTCAAGTTAGGTCCGAATATCCCTTGGAGACGTAGTCCCTTCAGGGAGAAGAACTCATTCGGGGTAACGTTTGGTTTTTGCTCTTCGGCTCTTCGAAAAGAGTCGAGGGGACTTTGGAAAAAGTAATTCTCGAAGCTCCACCTTCACTGCGAGTGAGAATCAGTGTAACATGGTCTCTGACGTCGAGGTGTAAGTGAAAAGACCAAAGTAAACACGTCCCCCTCGGCAGTGTGACCATATACCTGTCTATAAAAAAAAACTGTGCAACTGATGACGTCATAAGTCAGAGGTCAAAGGTTTAATTTGCTAAAAATTGTTTTTGCCATTACTTGCCTATCAGTATGTTAGAAAAAGTAATATAACCACATCATATGTTACGACTGATAAGATAATTTTCAAAATAGTACTTTTTGGTTGCTAGGGTGGTGTCAAAGGTCAAAATGTAGATAAAAGGTCAAATTTGCCCTACATTTTGCAAAAAAAATGTGTCGCAAACTACTTCTAAATCAGGCGCGGATCCAAGGGGGAGCTTTCCCGGCCTCATCCCCCCTTTTTCGCCACATCAACAATAACAAATACGCGAAAATTAGCATAATGTTAATCTTTCAGCCCCCCCCCCCCCTTTCGAAATGTCTGGATCCGCGCCTGTAAACATTTAGTTCGATAAGTTTAGTTTGGTAGGTAACTGACCTTAAAAACTTGTGCATGCTCAGTTGATGACGTCAAAGGTCAAATTTGCTTAAAATTGCTTTTTGCTATTGTTGCTTATCAGTATGTTAGAAAAGTCATTAAACCACAAGATATGTTGAAACCGATAAAACAAAATTTTAAACAGTGATTTTTGGTTGCTAAAGTGGGAGGTCAAAGGTCAACATGTAGGTCAACGGTCAACTTTGCCAAAGAATTGCCAACAAGTTTATCGCCAACTACTCTGAAACTGATCAATTTCAAAGTTGGTAAAGGTTCCTAACCATGGGAACTTTTGAATGCGTAATTGTTGATAAAATTGGTCAAAAATCAAAGTTAATGTACAAATGAGCTTGAAGACAGACACTCATCACCCCAGTGCATTTTTGTGTGGGGGATGTCAAAATTCTCAGTTGGTGACTGATCCCATCAAAGTTTGAAAGTTAGTTCACATTTCACACAATGCGGAGAGAGTGTTCTGATTACACATAAGGGCTTGTAAACTCACCAGGACATGGTCTTAAGCAATAAACTAGGTCTGTGTCTACACAAGGAGAAACTTAAGACAGTTTTAGGAGGGGTTAGAAGTAACTTAGTTGGGAGAATTGGAACTGTCTGGGATGACTAAATTTACCCTTGATCTCCGTGACCACGAAAGCGGACTTCCAGGGTCAGGGGTATCCGTGGTATCTGTTCTATTCAGCCAGTCTAGAACGGGACCACGCAAGGTTAGTTAACTTGTCTTTTTAGGACGCATTGTGTCCTTCTGGGACGTATCTCCTTAGGTGAGCAGACCTCCTTCTGGAGTAATGTTTGGTTTCGCCACTTGGCTCTTCACCAGAGAGTCGAGGGGACTTTAAAAAAAGTACAAACTTTACCCTTTCCTTTGGTTTTTACCCATTATTTGCATATCAGTATATGTAAGGAAAGATTATAAAACCACATGATATGTAGAGAGATGAGAAATATTTTTAAATAGTACATTGTAGTTGTGGAAGTTCCAGATCGAAGTGTAAATGACTTAAAATGGTCAGGTCTTTTGTTATTATTTGTTTATCATGTTGGGAAACTTCTTTTGACCCCAAGGTATTTTTTAAGTCAGGCCTTGAAGGGCAGTTGTTTTACGATGCTAAGCGACCACGGAAGTGGCAAAAGCCTATGGCTTATGAAAAACAACTTCACGTCGAGTGGCTAACCAACTCAACAATTAAGATCACATTTGGTTTCTTTTGAAAGGCCAGTTAGGATAGGAAAATCGTAGATTGCTCTTGGATGAAAAACCGACCTTACTTTGACCCGTCCGAGGATCGAACCCCGAACCTCCCGGTTGCTAAGCTTCATCGCTTCAAATGCCACCGCCTTTATCCACTCAGTATGTAGAGAATATTTTATGGGAGACTGGAGATGAGATTTGGACAGGCAAGTTGCTACGGGGGGGGGGGGCTGCCCCCGCCCAGATGTTTGCTAGCCCCCCAAAAACTGTGTGTCCTATTAAGATTTGTAAGAATTAAGGACGGCGATCAATGCCGTGACCCCCCATTTGGAACCTAGGATCCCTAAAAATTTCATCCTAGCTACGCTCCTTGATTTGGATTGCCTCCTTGTTCATTTTGAGGACCAGTCCTAAAAGAACATCCACGGGAGACAACAACTGTTGGCATTTCAATAAAAGTAATTAATCCGTTTGCCGAATGTAACGCTCTTTGTATGCACGTGAGTGTTTATAGGCCCACTGTTTGCAGTGAGTTGCAACTTGTGGCCCGATCGAGCTGAGTTACCGTACTTTTATTCAATATGAAAATCCCATTTGTTCGCATTAATGTCCTTAGAGTGGAAATGCGTGCCACCCCAACCTGAATTACTAGGCCTATGTACTTCGGTATCCCAATTCATAAATGGTTCCTTTGAATAACAACAATGGTCACCATTGTTAGATTCTTGCAGAAGAACTCCTTTCCTTACCTTCAGTATATGTAATGTTTATGTTCAGAAATATCATGGTTCTTAAAGGGTCTGAAACATAAGACTACGGGATATGTTTTAAGGGGGCTAAGAGTTTTTGCACGAGAAATTTTTTTTTTCCAAAAAAACTGCCCGAAAATCGGCTTTGGTCGAACTATAAGTATTTATAGAAGGGAGATTTTGTGAAAGAAGGTGTATAATGGGCGGGGAAGAGGAAGGATGAACAGAACAGGGATGAAAAATGGGTGCATGAAATGGGTGCAATTGAAAAGCTCAAAGACAACATTCAAATAACATAACAGTTAGTAGATAATATAAATTGAATAACTAAATAAGATAACAGATAATTATACAATGTGCAAAGGAATTACTTACTAAAGTGTAATATACAAACCTTAGAAGAGACGGCCCGGCTTTTTACGATTTACACCGGGCTCATATATTCTTGAGAGGGGGGGGGGGGAGACTTGACATTCCAGTTCATATAGCATTCATGAAAAGTGTAGTTTGTTTTCATATCGGTGCATTTGTAATACAACCACTCTTTTTATCAATTATGTTACATGTATTTTGTTCATACGGTATGAGGCGGGGGTACCGAGGGTCGACAGATAGCCCCCCCCCCTCCGCTCGACTGACCCGAGCATTAAAATTTGTCGACTTCAGGGCAAAAATTGTAGTTTTTCAGGTAAAATGCATGTTATAGTTGTTTACCAATGAGGGAAAATTCAGCACACACACCTTCCGCCTCCCTAGAAAAATATGTTCCTTCCCAAACGCCTATGAATTAGCCTGATAGAAATACAATTTTCTTTTCTTAACACTGAGTAGCATATCCTTCTAAGGACTTCAGTGGGCAAAAATCATGCAGAAGAATCGTGAGACATATCTTACAGGGAGTTGTCAAATAGCAACTCCCTGTATCAAATGGGGCACAATGACACCACTCAGAAAACCCTCTTTACAACTCTTTAGGCCTATTACCATGACCGCTCATATTCTCACCCACTCATACTACTGATACTTTCGTTTTTCTGCAACCGTTGTATATTTATTCTGTTCAAACTATTAAACTGCTACAATGTTTCCATATCTTCATAGAAAATAATTTCGTCGCTAAGGAAGCTGAATCAGTAAGTTTTACCATGGAGCTTACTACCTCCATGGTTTGATACGTTTCCGACTTCCAAACTGAGGTACGATGTTGGCCTAAGTGCTACGCAGTCTTGACGTAAAACGATACCGGTTACTTTTGTCGCGATCCACGGGTGACTGACGCCTTCACGAGTTACCGTGAAATTGAGGTTGCTTGCATAAATTGGAGGCTGACTATCGAGTTTCGATGGAAGTGGGAGGGGGGGGGGTGTCATGAAAGAAAGTAATCGTAACATGGTGGAGGACACTTGTGTTCACATATCTGTGTATACTGTGTATGACCTTATTTTTACGTGTGATAGCTGTCCTGCCTGCTGGCGATGGCGCACCCAAAAGGAACCTCGTGGGGCTCTAGACCTCCCAAAGTATTATTAGCCAAACGTTTTATCATTGGTAAAGCCAGAAATACTATGCCGGTTCAACACAGTAGTAAACTATAGTGTTAGTATGCTAGATTTAATTCTTCATGCGAATGTAGTTCCACGCACCACTTCTAAGTCATATGGTGACCGTGCGTTTATGGTAGCTGGGCCCAGACTCTGGAATTCCCTCCCACTCTCTCTCAGAAGTGTCAAGGATACTTCCAAATTTAAATCTCGATTAAAGACTTACCTTTTCAATCTATAGTCATATCTCAATTAAGTTTCGTCTTTTTGTGGATTCTATATATTAATTATTATTTTTTGTAAAGTGCACGTGAATGACTTTGTCACATCGTGCGCTATATTAAATCTAATGTACAGATATATATAGATACATATATATATATATATATATATACATATATATATATATATATATATATATATATAGATATATATATATATATATATAAAATATAAATTATATATATATATATATATATATATATATATATATATATATATATCTATATATATATATATATATTATATATATATATATATATATATATATATATGTAAATGTTTCTCTAACAAGTAAATCCTGTTTAGAATTTGGTGGGACAAAACAAAGGTATTTAGAGTGCATCCTAGATTTACATTGTTCAATTTAAAATTGCTAGTATTCTTTTAAAGGGGGAAGGGACACACCTTCCTAGACTTTCCCCACACAATTGTGCTTAGTCTTGTGTGGCCTTTACAATTTGCAAGCATTTGAGATGTTTTGAAATTAATAAGTGGTGGATCCAGTGGGAATGCTCTCGCCAGTGCTGACAGGGTGATTCTACCCCCAAAATGTCCCAAAATGCGAAGAAAATCACATCTAGGTATTTACTTGAGAAGAGTCACTTCTGGTCATCTGGTGGAGGTATGTGTTTTTTTTTCTTTTTTCATTGTATGTCAACTGATAGTAGCCCTTCACTGAATTAGTGTCATGACTTCATAAAATTTGAAATTCAGAGCACATTTCAACTCCAGAGAATAATCCTGGGGGCGACACTGTAGGGTTGTATATGCGAAAAGTCCTATTTACTAAAAGTATATTTTGCGCAAGATGTTACAAAATATGACAAGTATCTTCGAGGCGGATGGGGAAGATGTAGTTCAGGGCAATCTTGCTGCTAGGGTTTAATATGACACCAACCATTAGTGAAAGAGTGACTGAGATGTGACACTGAGACTTAAATAAAATAAGAAGTACAAAAAAGTTTCAGTCCTGTTACATTATTTTGCTACTTTTCTGTCACGGAAAAGTTGCCCTCTATGGCTACATTGACACAAACACATTTACATGTACATATGTGACCCTAGTTCAACTCGATGCCATTACAGGCTGTAACTTTCATTTGTCGATTCTTCTTAGAAGTTTTAATTGACATGTAGAACTACGTAATCGTAATTAATTCACACAAATTTGCGAAATGTCAATACACAACATTTACAGGCTAACATCATATGAGGAAAAATCTATTGTAATAGGCGTAGGAAGCGGGGGAAGGGGGGGGGGGCTGGGGGCTAAATCCCTCAGTCAAAAATGTGGTGGGCAAAGTGTGCTTCCGCCCCCTTAATTCAAGGACGCAAACCCCTTATGCTCTGCATCTAAAGACCCTCAAACATTCTAAAATTTTCCAAAGGGGAGGGTGTGTCACCCTCCCCTTAGACCCTCGTCCAGGACAGCGGTCCGAAACAAGGTTAAGCCCTCAGTCGAGAACAGCTTCCTACGCCTGTCTTTAAACTGTTCCTAAGATAAACCTCTTGAACGCGTTACCATTTCTGAGAAATTGGTAACTATTTCAAAAAACCATGGCGTGTGTTTATAACTATAGTGTTAGAATTTAAACCCTTTATAATTATCTCTTAGTTATATGCACACTACTTAGCAACTTGATTTCTGACGTTAATAGTTTCAAATAACCATGACAACAGTCACTAGCTTCCAAAACCAGACTCTTGGGCGAATAAATATAAAAATAACAAAACGGTCTTTGAAATAAAGTTTGAATAAACAAAGAATAACATAAGAAACATCTTGTGAGTCATTCCCTTTCACTGATCCATATTGGTTAAAGCTGGCTTCACCACGTAAGTGGAAACACAAATTTTTTCGTTGAATAGACCATTTTATTTGATAACAATTGTGGCTATTTTCACGTTGCAGTTCATTTTACAGAGGATATTATTTGTTCACAGACTTTTAACTTATTAACTGCTCGAATAGGTTTGGTTTTGTAAATATCCCGCAAGTCTCATATTATAGCCTTATGAAGAGTGTACCTACCCCGCAGAGCGGACTCTGTTTGCTCACCTCTTCAGCTTCCCAAACTGAACAAGGAATATGCCGTACAGCCTGCTGCCCGAAGCAAGAGTATACCAGGCCCGTAGCCAAGGGTGGGGCAGTCACAGAGGTGCACCTAAAAATAAGTGCCTGCAGAAAAGGTATGAAAAATAGAAAGTACTATTGTCTTAATACATGTTAACATATCTCGCCCCCTGAAAGAATAAGTTCCCCTAGAAGCTATCTCGCCCCTGGAAGCTATCTCGCCCCTGGAAGCTATCTCGCCCATTCAGTATACTTTGCCTCGTTGCAGGCCTGACATCCGAGTGCGCTTACATTACTTGCGCATGCAACTGTGTCACATGAAATATTGGCCGTGGGGAGAAATAATCAAGGAGAAGATTGTACATCAGTTAGTGGGTTGTACCTCCATTTAGGAGTAGTTTCGGGGTTGCGTCTGCAGTGGGATATAGCCAGTTGGAATTTTCCCTAAAAAGAAATAAAAAGACCTATAGCCCTCAAAGTGAACGAACAGCCACAACGATTCAAATAGGAACATATATCAAACACTCATATGGCATTGGTATAAAGGACACCATAATCGATATTAAACATGGAAATACCTATAAGCGTACGATACTACTTTAATTGGAGGAATGTGCACTTTTGCCTATAAATTGGCAGCCAGTTTTACATGTTTACGCACAACACCTATAGTATCCGACCGAATTTAGGGGCTGCAGCCCCTCCACCCGCCCACGCCACCCACCGCCACTCGTACACACTATGGAATTGTTCAGGCTTCAGGTATCATTGTATGTTTGTTTTTTGACACGCTTTAAATCGACCTTTGCAAATGTAGGAACTGTAGCTAGTCAGATAGAAACGTTTCATGAGTAACCGTCGTTTGACGGTAATTGTACACCTAATACGGTATATGAATACAAGTTGGCTGTATTATTATAAGCCTGTATATAAAGATAAACATCCCATAGTTAATTAATCACAAATGCGGTACTATCCAATAACAATACACATGACTGTGTTCTCGATATGTTTGGGAGAGTTCCCAAACGTGGCAATCAAACGTGATGAATTGATGGCTTACATATTGTTCCGACTTTTTAGGTTCTGTAGACTTACACAATACGGATACTATAGACTTAAGTCCAAACGACTTAAATGTCTTCGCTGAGAGAAATACCTGTCTTAGGGCAGTTCGGCAGGTGAGGGGGGGGGGAGACGGACACAAGATCAATTTTTATCCGAAAATCGAATCTAAACCGAATTGATGGAATATGTATAGGTCAGTTATCTAATAACCTTTGAATAGTTGATCGATTCAGATGGTTATTTATTATGACTTGCCATTGTATTTTTATTTGTCATTGGGAGACGTTCCCCCTCCCCCACCCCGTTTGGACAATTTAATTTTTTTTCTTTCGGATGAGGATTGAGATGCAAAATGGTTTTATCAGTTTGCTCTTTTTGCAAGTATGCACTTACATCGTGATTATTTGCCAATTACTGAGAATTTCAGGGCAAAAACCTTTCCGCTCCCTATAAAATGTTTTCCCATACGTTTACAGCTGTGTGTCATTTAAAGGGTTGCGTAGCCACCGTCCAACCTTACTCTGAAATGTGAGCCAGATTATCTTTCAAATCTCGTTATATATTATATATATATATATATATATTTTAAAAATTTATATATATTTATATATATAAATATAATATATATATATATATATATATATATATATATATTATATATATATATATTATATATATATATATATATATATATATATATATATATATATTTATATATATATATATATATATATATATATATATATATATATATATAGCATATATGTATTTGGGGTGATGGAATCCACGTGTGCTCCATACAAAAAATACAGTAGACGTTAATAAGGCCAACAGGCCGGTTGACATTTTGAAGCACGTATTCGATCTATTGCAAATATATAGCAAATATGTACAATATATGGTGATACGAAATTTTCGAACACACCTGTGTTCTTCATCAGCGTATAACGACAGATGACTGAGAAAAGGCTAGCAATAAGAAAGATTCACTAGCAAAGATTCACAAGCAAAAGCTAGGCAGTCAGATTAATTGGGGGTTGTGGAAGGTGTAATCACTGATTATCCCTAAATCCCTATTCAGACCCGCGATGTGTGTATTGAGAGTTAGGACCCATTTGGTTTCAGAATTACGGCGGACCACTTTGAATTCAATTCCCGGCACTTCCTCCAAATTCAGGGCACAGCTATGGGGACCAAAATGGCCCCTAGCTATGCCAATGTTTTTATGGATGCCCTAGAACAGAAATTGTTGTCTGGTTATCATCTTAAACCAGATCACTACATGCCAGATATATTGATGACATATTTTTCATCTGGACCCACGGCGTGGACTCCCTTCACGATTTCAATAGGTATGTTAACAATTTCCACCATAGTATCAAATTTACGTTGGAGTATTCTGACACTTCAGTCCCATTTTTGGATGTATTAGTACGTATTACAAATAATTCCATATCCACTTCTTTATATACTAAACCCACTGACAGTCACAGTTACTTGAATTTCAACAGCTGTCACCCCACCAGCCTCAAGGAATCTATCATATACAGTCAATGCTTACATATCAAAAAGAATTTGCTCTGATCCCCTTGATTATGACAGACAAATAGGTAAACTTATAACCCATTTCCTTCGTAGTGATATATCCGCTCAAAGTCATCAAGAAAGCCACTATCAAAGCCTCAAAGTCGACAGAAATAAGCTTTAACACACTCATACAGCTCTTAAAACACCACACCAAACGAATCCCCCATGGTGTTTGAATTTAGTTACAAATTAACCAAACTCTCACGCCCCTTGTCAAAGTGACTTCAAGTACCTACGGCTTGATTCCCAGCATAACGGGATTTTATTTAGTGATTCCTCCCCTTATTGCGAGGCGAACAACCCCCCAACCTACGATCTTTGCTCACCTCTTTCTAGGCTTTTCCATTCCCCAACCCCCAGCCTCCGCATGGGCAACCGTACATGTAACAAACGACGCTGTCAGGTATGCAAACACATCATCACTGATGTTCCTCTCATTCCCCCGGGTACCACAACTAAAATAAGACCCCCTCCCCTGACATGTGACAGTTCTAATGTCGTATACCTATTGGTTTGCACACGATGTGATAGAGGTAATTATGTCGGTGAAACTGGCTCTAAATTCCGTCTAAGGTTTAATAATCATAAGCAGACTATCCGGGACAATACCCAGGGTTTTACTGTTGGACAGCATTACAACTTACCCGGTCACGACCTCAACGATCTAAAATCTACTGTTGGGCTCTTCTTTTACTTCCCAACAGATCCGCCGTAATTCTGAAACCAAATGGGTCCTAACTCTCAATACACACATCGCGGGTCTGAATAGGGATTTAGGGATAATCAGTGATTACACCTTCCACAACCCCCAATTAATCTGACTGCCTAGCTTTTGCTTGTGAATCTTTGCTAGTGAATCTTTCTTATTGCTAGCCTTTTCTCAGTCATCTGTCGTTATACGCTGATGAAGAACACAGGTGTGTTCGAAAATTTCGTATCACCATATATTGTACATATTTGCTATATATTTGCAATAGATCGAATACGTGCTTCAAAATGTCAACCGGCCTGTTGGCCTTATTAACGTCTACTGTATTTTTTATATATATATGTATATATATATATATATATATAGGCCATATAGATATATATATATATATAGGCCATATAGATATATATATATAGGCCATATAGATATATAGATTGCTGGCACTGAGCTTGCATTACAATTCGCAACGCAAGTGGCAGGCAAGTTCCATGGTACTGTACGTACGAAACAACACCATTCACTGTTTTGGTTAATGAGTCCGCGAGGCAGACATTTCCGCTACACTTTATTAATTAATTTAAGGCGTATACTCACACCTGTTGAGGCGGCGAGGATTATGGATAGATTACCAAGACCGATGCTCAGCCTCCGACACAGAGAACACTGTGTGCTTTATGAGATTGGGCGATTTTGTTATTCGAAAAAAAATACAAATTGCTGCCTTTTCTTGTCCTAAGAAGAATCAAATCATATGAAACATGGTAGTCAAATATTCTGACTACAGAACTTACAGAAGATCTGTATTTTTTTTTCAAAATCTCAAATCTGTTGGGGGACACACGGGGGGGGGGCACAAGGTTTTCCAGGGGAGCACCCGCCCTGCCCCACCCCCCTTGGTGACGCCACTGCATCTAGGGACCTTCAAATATTCAAAACTTTCCAAAGCCTCCCCTTAGACTCCCCCAAGAAGGCCTCTTCCCCCCCCCCCTCCCCCGCCCAGTCGAGAAGAACAGCTTTCTATGCCTATGGTTATACCTGTTAACGATTTAGGGACACAAATATTGCCACGGGAGTAAAAAGAACGCCCCATACGTAAGCATACTTAGGAGTATGATAATTTAAAGGGGAATTTTCATGATCCCAGACAGTTCCAATTCTCCCAACTATGCAACTTCTAGCTCCTCCCATAACTGTATGAAGCTACTCCTTGTGCAGGAATAAACCTGTTTATTGCTTAAGGCCATGTCCTGGTGAGCATACAAGGCTATAAAATGTAATAAAAGCACTCTCTCTGCCTTGTGTGGAATGTGAGCTACTCTGCATCTTTCAAATTTTCAAACTTTGATGTCAATCAAAGAGCAGTCACCAACTGAGAATTTTCATACCCCTACACTAAAAATATACTTTGGGGTGATGACTGTCTGTCTTTAACGGGGTTGGACTGTGCAAGTTTCAAGTTTGCCTAGCCTTGAGATTTTACCATTTGCGATGTAAGTTAGGCATATAGGCTAGTGAATGTATGGAAGTATAATGTACTACCTCGGACTTCCATGGATGATCTTCAATGGATCTCAGTGGTATCGCACAAATCAGACGAAGTGTTTTGGTTTATTAATTTCTCTCTTTCCTGCAGCAAGATGACATTGGTGGTGGGTGCTCATTTTCATAGATGCACGGGCGGGCGGGAGCTTGAAAAATTCATCTACCCACCCATAGTATCTGACAGAATATACACTCTTTCGAGCAAGGTTTGTGGCATTTTCAATAGATGGGGGATTTACCAAGTCAATAAACTTAAATGGGAAATCTTCTCATCCCAGACAGTTCCAATTCTCCCAACTGTGCTAGTTCTAGCCCCGCCCACAACTGTCTTTAGCTTCTCCTTGTGCAGACACAAACATAGTTTATTGCTCAGGGCCACATCCTGGTGAGTATACAAGGCCCTAATATGTAATCAAAACACTCTCTGTGCATGCCGTGTAATGTGAGCTGCTCTGCATCTTTGGAATTTTGCAACTCTGATGTCAATCAAGGAGTAGTCAATAATTGAGACTTTGCTTACCCCTTTGTAAAACTCATTAATTGGGGTGATGCAAATCACCGGGAATATTTCAGATTCAGTTTAAGTGGTCGATTTTACTTTCAAGATGCAATAGTTGGTACAATTTGACCTCTAAAATAGTCACATTTTCCTGATGACATTCATAACCTGTATTATAGCTCACACCTTTGGTTCGTGCTGTCCGAGTCGTAATTTTCTACTTCCCCAACCACTTAATTACGTCTTTCTTCACATATAGATGGGACAGTCCCGGCCAGTCCCTTATATGGCTAACTCACTCAGTCTGCATCTAGTCAAAGTAAGTCCCTTTTTGGCATGTAAAACGAATTATTTAAAAACACAAAGTTAACACTTGATAGTCACATATCAAATTTATTACAAGTTTTCAGTTTCAGCATGTGCTGATATGGGCACCATCAGAATACTATTGCGTGCTTTTAGATATGGTTTGATCTCTCGTAACTACACTAGGTAGTCTGGTTTTATCACTACATCCCCATGTGCATTTTACTCTTACTTGTTTTCATTCTGTATTTCATTGCCTATGTTATTTTGCTGTTTTATTTTTTTTTCCTTTTATCATTTTATGTCTCTCATGTTCTCTCCTTTCTATACTGTTATTCAGTATTGTTTGATTACGAGCTGTATTTTCCCATTACTTGTGCTTAATAAAATTTACTTGAACCTAGAACCTTGGTTATTGACAGTGGCGCAGCCAGGATTTGGTGATTGGGGGGCATAACAGATGATGTCATAACGCCACCTCAGTTTTCCCCCCAGTCTGCATAAATTGTACCATTTTGTGTGTCCCTGCGAATGTACACAGCAATGTGGAGTCCTTTTTGGCACTACATATAGGTGCCGTCCTGGGGGAGGGGGTCTCCCCCTCCCCTTCGAGAAATTTTTGTTAATTTAAGGTTGCCTAGATGCAAAATGGTACTATCTTTGGAGTATTTTTGGAAGTGATCTTATATGATTGGGAAATATCCTTATTTAGTGAATTCTAATTTTTGGTTAGGAGAAAGAAGAGAGTGTGCGTCCCTGCGATGGTACACAGCAGTGTGGATTCCTTTTTGTCACTACATAGAGGTACCGTCCTGGGGGAGGGGTCTAAGGGGAGGGGGTGTCCCCCTCCCCTTTGAGAAATTTTGGTAATTTAAAGTTGCTTAGATGCAAAATGGTGCTATCTTTAGGATATTTTTGCATGGCTGGAAAATATCCATTATTTGTGAATTCTTATTTTTGGTTAGGTGAAAAAGGAGAGTGTGTTGTCTTAGAGGAGGTATGTTGTCAACAAACCTCGCCAAGCCCCCCTTTTGGCAAGGCTTTAATGCCTTCTACTCGGGTAAAGTTTTTTACGACAAAATACGTGGGTGGAGTCCACAGAAACAGTCTTGGACTATTACGAAAATTTTCCTTTGTCTCATTGTGCATTATAAAAGGGTATCTAATACTGACAGATACCTGTATAGTGCCTCCTGAAAGCTCTGGATTAATTACATAAAATTATATGTATATTGAAAAATGAATAACGGCAAATACGCACTTTCAACCTTCCACATCATGCTACAAAGTAGACTGAAAGATCCCATAGGCCCCTACAGATGTTGGGGATGTACTTCTGTTTTCAAAAAGTGTTGTGATCAGAACAGTTGCATGTGTTATAACCTTAATAATGGTCATGATTTGGAGTGAAAACAGTGATGACTGCGCGTGAAGCGCGCCGAAATTTTTTATTAAATATGATAAGCATGACAAAACCTACATTCATGCTCTGTATCGAGACACTTTCAATTCCCCAACAAACCTATTTGCCAGTCACAAAGCCAGTCCAAGTTTACCTGAGAATTCGTAAACAGCTTTCAGCTTCTGTTGCTGTGCTTCTGTGGGAGTTACTTCCGGAAGTTGTTGATAATTAGAAAAATATTGAGGTAAGGTGTGAAGCGCGCGGAGCGCGCGAAAATTTTGAAAGGTTGCGAAAAGATTTGCGATAATTCTGATAGTTTGAGAACCATTTGTGACGGAAAATGGTTACAATAGATCTATCACTTGGTTTAAAACACACCTCACCCTACCCCATACAGAAATCTATAGCTTAAACGCCTTTTGGGATCATTTTAAAATTTTCAAAAAAAAATTCTGAAATCGATTGGGGGGGGGCACGCGCCCCCCATGCCCCCCCCCCCCCCGTGCCGGCGCCACTGGTTATTGACGTGTCTAGCCGGCCACGTACCCGCTATTTGCAAACTGCAATTAACACGAATTTGGGCTTGTAAAGCCTGAAGAGACTACACGGTCTTGCATTTGTACACAAACCAAGTAAATTGCACTTCAAAGCTATGGTTACCTTCAATATTTGTGAAAACAACGAAAAAGCCCAGTTGGTCATAAGTATGATAAGTTTTCCCTTGTTAGTGGACCAGACGAAGTTTTCTTTGATCAGCTCATCGTTATGTGTGGCTGAGGCTAAAGAGAGCCACTGCACAGGCTATCTTTCCCTACAATGTGGTTTTACCAAATAAAGTTGGTAGCCTATCTTTTTTAATCTTAATGTAGATTTGAAATCTCAAAATAAAAATGTTTTAGGTGTAACTCATAACTTGGACTTGGGACTCGAAGTGCCATTTCCGCAGTGACGTCACCCAGTGAGCTGTTTTTGTCAGAAAATTCCTTTGCACGCCACACGCCAAGGGACGGTGGCCCTACGTTTAGAAATACAAGTCTTTCTTGTGAATTCCACTTTTTTATTTTCTCCCACTCTCACAGCCTGGGCTTCATTTCAACGTATGTGCCCGTCCTGTCTTGCGTGTCAACCTCGAAGTATTTTCTAGAACTGAGGACACTGACTGAGGGCTGTCGGAACCGGGGAACCGGGGAACTGAAGCCCCAGTGATTTCGAGTGTGAAGTTTTGCTTCCAACGCAGGCGCGGTTTTACGGGGGGGGGCTTTGGGGCTCAAGCCCCCCCAAAATTCGCTCAAGCCCCCCCCCCAAATTTTCAGAGGTTGTGTTATGCTATTTTGCGTGTACTGAGAAAAACAAAATTGCCCAATACACTTGTGCACATCTTGGTCCAGTGGATTTAGTTTGTCAAGGGAAACTGTCGTCTGTATCTCGAAATCACATATTAGGTTCACGATTTCATACAATGGAAGTTGGGTCAGATAAGTAACATAAGGAACATCTGTGATAGTATGTACGTACATGTAAATCAAGTTAACGGATTAATCATCTGTTGGAAGTTCAAAACGAGTCATTTCGTCGCTGATCTCGTCAAGCTATACTAGCAGTCCTTTTAAGTCAAATCTACAGACCGAATCGTTATTCCCATTAATGTGAACAGGTCCAGTTGCTCGTATCTCAGTAACATTTGCTGCATTCTTCCAAATAAAAAAATATATGCCTGTATATACGTTACATCTATGTCATGGTCAGGGGCGGTGCCACTCGGGGGAAAGGGAAGCCTATCCCCCCTGTAATTTGCAGAAAAAGAGAAAAAGAGTAGGAAAAGAAGACGGAAAGGAGAAGAAAAGAGGAGGGCGGGGTAGGCCTATATCTGATCCATATAGTTAATCCAGAGCTTCCAAGAGGCCATATTCCGGTTTCTACTAGCCTTTAGATACGATTTTATAATGCACAAATGAAGCAAGGCAAATTGCTTAATAGTTTGAGAATATTTCTGTGGACTCCACGCACGTATTTTTGCGTAAAACTTTCCCCGACTAGAAGGCAGTAATGTGTCCAAAATGGGACTTCAGGAGGTTTGTTGATACATACCCTTAGACAAAAAGGCTCCTCTTTCACCTAACAAAAATATTAAAACTGTTTTGAAGCCATATAATCGGGTCCAAAAATATCCCAAAGACAACACCATTTTTGCATCTAAGTAACCTTCAAGTAACCAAAATTTCTCAAAAGACCCCTCCCCTTAGACCTATCCCCTAGAACAGCCCTCTTTTACCCAACCAAAAATTAGAATTCACGAAGTTATGAACATTTTCCAGCCATATATCAGTCAAAACTGTCCCGAAAACCGCACCATTTTGCATCTTAAAGTAACCAAAATTTCTCACAGAAGAGGGGAACACCCCTCCCTTTAGACCTCTCCCCTAGGACCGCCCTCTTTCCCCCAACCAAAAATTAGAATTCACAAAATTATGAACATTTTCCAGCCATATATATCAGTCAAAAAATAACCCGAAGACCGCGCCATTTTGCATCTTAGCAACCTTAAATTAGCAAAACTTTCTCAAAGGGAGGGGCACACTCTTCCCCTTAGACCTCTCCCCTAAGAAAGCCCTCTTTCCCCCAACCAAAAATTAGAATTCACAAAGTTTTGAACATTTTCCAGTCATATTGTCAAAAAATTACCCAAAGAACGCACCATTTTGCATCTTAGCAACCTTAAATTAGCAAAAATTTCTCAGAGGAAGGGGACGACCCCTCCCCTTAGACCCCTCCCCCAGGACGGCGATCACTCAACCCATGTCTCCTATCAAAATAACCTTGCGCCGTCCCTGGTTATGGTACTGTTTTTATTATCATTGGTTTCAGCGTGCGCGTGGCCGATTTACATATTTGAGAGAAAATTTTATGATTCTTCCCTTTCAAGGCCCCCTAAGCCCCCCCAAAAGTCTCGATGTAGAACCGCGCCTGTTCCAACGCCAAAAATTACCTCAGAAAATATCTGACACTATCAATTTCTAAAAGACCCATCCCACCCCTATCACATTGTAACTGCAATTGGAAAGATGCAGTTTTTGTGGGGAAATTTCTTCGAACATACAATGCAAAAATTTTGTGGAAAAAAAAAACAATTGCAAACAATTGCAAGGGAAAACCTCGTGAACTACCAATCCGATTAGAAGCTGACCAGACATGGGATGATAATATTGCTGTATTGCTTCCTGAAAGCCCGAAATGGTTGTAAACTGCGTGCTATGCATATTGAGTAAGTCAAACTCCATTGACGTCACACTATTCGTTGATTGGTTGGTAATGACATCACCGTGAACTGCCGTCAAAGTGTCACGTGGTATCAATTGTAGTATTTTTCTGAAGACTGAAGTGGGCCGTTCGTCCAACCTTGCGTGTGTGCATGGTAAACATATACACGTATGTATCTTACTTTCTTGCCTAGTGCAGTGTACAAAGTATACGTACAAGGTTCACACACTATACTGCATGACGTCCGATGCAAGTACGTAGAAGCATTGTAAATTTAACACATACGCATGTGCATCTGCCACACCGACAACGTCGACGCACTATATATGCGCTACTATTATTCGTATCGTACTACTCATTGTTTAACAATATAATACATTGCGTGCATGCATGCAAAGCAAACAACCACTCTCAATCAACTTCCCAAGTCGAAGGTAGACCAAAGACGACTGTGGTGGAAAAACTTATTCATATTAAGAAATTTACATACTATTGGATTATCATATCATTATCAGTGGACTTGATTTTGTTCTATGTGACTAGGATTTTAACTTTCTAGACATCTGAATTCTTGTGACATAGCCTAGAGCTGTTTTACGTGTCGGGTCTGAAAAGAGTAACGTTAGTGCTGTTGGGATTGCTACCGACGTACCGTGTCCAATTTGCAATCGCAATTTGCAGTAAAGACAAATCACAATGGAGGTGGAAATAGCCCCCAGGTTTAATAGTAGTCAGAACGGCAGTGTTCAACAGAAAATGGTAAGCATAATAAGTGATCAAAATTAGGTTGTTTTATTCTATGATTGTCTACTTTTGGCCACTGTAACGGTAGTCCTTAAAGTTAAATTATGACCTAATGTTAGGCTATAGTAGACGCTCAGTCCATTGCTATCATGCTCTTGTATGCGGCTAAAACACTAGTAACAGGATACCCAAGACCCTCAGTGAGGGTTAGGCCACTTGAGCAATACTCTGATCCTGTGTCCTACATTGTGAAGTAGAGTACTATATTGCACATGTGAGCTACATAGGGCAGTAGGTCAAACTATGAAGTCTTAAGCCTAGCCTCTGCAGGCATCATGTTTGTACAGAGGATGTGTACAAGCTCAGACTCCAGAGTCAAACTGACACTGCCAAAGATGTACACAAGCATTGAACTGATTCCTCTGTTGATCTCTCCCTAGCCATTTACTTTGAAGCTAAGATATTTTGAGTCCTCTGCTTCAGTCCATAAAGGAAATTTTTCTGGTTTGCTTGAGTATTGCACCAGCTACCTCATTTCTAAGTTCTATAACATGCCAAACGAGTGTACTGTATAAATAAGTGTGTATGGAAAATAAAGGAAAAATGATGCTATCAAATTGAAACATAAAGTCATAACCACATGTCAAAGATATTCAGTATCCTGTGCACTTTATGGCATAGGTTTAAGTATCAGCACTGGCAGGTTCTTCGAGATATCCCAGAGATGAAACTGTTACTGGGCATCTGTAGCATTGGTTGGATTGTATTAATAGGCTTATTAAAGAAAACAGGTCCACATGTGGCCACATCCTTTTGTGTGGATTCAGAGATTTGATCTTCCTTGCACATCCAGTATGGAAAGTATGGCAATTGCACACCAGAGATTTTTTTTCTAGATTTTTATTGCACACTTGAAAATTCACATTGCACACCTGAATTTTTAAGCCGACAGCGAATGCCTCATATAACCCTAGGTATATGTTATATATAGTGGCCTATTGGCTGCCTATGTACTATGACTCAAGAGAGTGACCATTAACTTTCAATTTTCAGTCAGTTAATTGTGACAGGTGCGTGTGGTATAGAAGGCCTTCAAGGGTTTTGTTTAAATTTCTCCCAAGTATTTATTTCACACGTGACTTTTCGTGTGCACACTTGAAGTGTGCATTTGACACCTTGTTGCACACTGCACACTTCAATTTTTTTTCGTGCACACCCAAGATCTCGGCGAAAAGTGTCATACTTTCCAATCTGGTTGCACATCATGAGCTACATGAGAACGACACATGGCATGGGACTTATGGAAAAATATTTCCAGGTCTAGAGGAGGTAGCTTGGAGTGGATTTACAGATTCAATCTTCATTGCACATAATAAGCTATTTAAGAAAAGCATATACACGCAAGTGGGATTTATAGACTTGTGAAATATTTTTTAAGTCCCTGGGAGTGGGGTAGCAGCTTGGAGAGGATTCCTAGATCTGCATAGGGTAAAATTACAGAATGTAGATCCACTGTGTATCTCGTTGTAGTATCCGGATTCGTGGATTGATCTCACCATTTCATTCTCAGATAGCCTAGCGTGTGGAAGCAAGATCGAATCCACAAATCTGTAGATCCATTCTGAGATTCCTTCCCTGGACTTTGAAATATTTTGTCTTTAAACCCAATATGTTGTGTGTCATTCTCAAGTAGCTCAGGGTGTAAAAGCAAGATCGCATCCAGGAATCCGTGAATCCACTCTAAGAATATTGCCACATGTGGACCTATGTTCTGTAATTACTCCCTGCATTAAGTGATCTAGTAAAAGTGAAAATATAGTGCAAACTAAGTTGTGGTAGCAGCAAACTGCACTACAGGCAGTGGTGACATGGAATCGCCGATTCTCAAATATGAAGAGTTAAACAGTGGACCTGTGTTCTACAGTATACGTAATTGTACCAGATTGTATTTTGGTGGGGATTTCAACTGCATAGGGCCTTCTTTGCCATGTTACATGTGGCTGTAGCCTGCCTGTTTTTTCATCTAGTTTTGAATGGAGCTACACATAACTGGCCAATAATAAAGAGGTCTGAAGGCTAAGAGGTTTGATCACTTTTTTACTTTTAGTTTAAAAATAAAATCAGTAAAAGTAAGAACGAGTAACATGTGACATGTTCAGAGAAACTTTGCAAAGGAAATGGTGTCTTCAAGTTTGGACCTTTGTGGAATCATTGCTATAGTAATACAGTAGAAGTACAGTAGAAGGTAAACCCCTCTGAAGTAACTGTTGGGGTTTTGCCCATCAGCCAAGGCAGTTGGAACTTATAAATGTTCTTCCATCAAGGTTGCAGTACAGTATGTTTAACAAACCTACACCGATTTTCTGCCATGACTGCAGTATGTGGTAGCCACTGATAGTCTCGTAATGTTTGTCATACAACAGTTATACAAAAAGCAAGTTACCCTGGTCAAAAGTCTCTTTTCTTCTTTATTCCTTAGCAATATGTTCGCAAAATTACATAAAGTACACTGTTATGTTAAATGTGTACTTAAGATAAATATGAGACACCTCATGGTTTACATTAGCTGATTAACATATTATGGTACTGTGAACTATGAAATTAATACCAGTAGTCCAGTACCAGGGTGTTTGAAAGTTCAGTACTTACTAACTCTGAGTAAGGTAGTGCATACTTTGTATTTTAGTCATGCTGACTTTTGATAAAATACAATCTTGAAGTCTTGGTCAGAACTAAGAGGAAAGAAACTTGACCCTAATACCTTTGTTAGTTAAAAAGTGGGGCATTAATATTTTACCTAGCAAAAGCAAGGAAACTGGGGAAAAAGTCAGCAAAATTTAACAAATTCCTGCTTTTAATGTATTGAAACAGCCTTACACAAACATGAAGAAGGGGTAGTGGATTGGGATTTGGGCATTGGATGGTGCTGTGGCATACTGTACAGTGTAAAGCAGTGATAGAGGATGTCGACAGAGGGTACAGTATAGGTGCAATATGTATACTGCAGCATCACAACAGCTGTGGTGTTCAACTCACATTCCAAAAAGGAGTCTCTTTGAAGCATTCTGAAGGAAGCAAACTATTACCATTCCAAAATAACTGCATATTGTGTGTGTGTGTGTGTGTGTGTCTGTATTGTTTGCGTGTGAAGTTACTATTTAACCTCAAAAGATGTTCATTGGTTGAAGTATGGAAAGGATTGGGGAAACATATATTTTGAAGCATGAAACTTGTATGTCCTTGGATTTAGAGCTTTAATGGTTATAGGCTCATTCTAAGTGTCTTACTGCTCGTACACAGAGTCAACCCAACTCACAGTCACTCAACAGACAGAGTTTGGTTTGTAAAATGTCAGCTTTCCAGGCCTATACCATGTGTAGTGATTAGTAGTATACCTTGAAGTGTACATACTTTTTATGTAAATAAATTTGCTTTAAACCAGTAAACTAGAGTATATGTTTGTAGCCATTTTTAACTGTTCAATTTCTGAGTGTATTTTCAGTGGACATTATTATTAAATTGAAGTGCTGCAGTTTGTTGTTAAATATTTGTCCAATTTTAAGGCATGGTTTTTATCATGATTTTTGTGTTAATTTACTGTACAAGAGATGAAGTGGAGGACCAAGCAGGGTTTGGGGTTGATGAGGACACTCAGAGCAGCCATATAAAGTCCTGCTACTGATACTTTTGTTCAACTTTACACTTCATAGTTTATTGTTCTGTGAGAAATCTTTTGGAATTTTGACCTTGCAGAACCATGTTAAGCTTAATCCTTGTTGAAGTAAAACCAACTTGCCAGCATAAGCATTGATAAGTAAATCAGTGGCCTAGCTGAGGGGGGTCTGGAGGGCATAAGTCCCTCTTCCACCCTCCCACCCCCACAAGTCCCATGCCCACAGTACCCCCCAATAGAGAATTCAAGACCAAAGAAATACCAGTTCCATATTTTGAGCCCCCCTCCCACTGAAGCCCCCAGGAATCCCCATGAAATATGTTCTGCCTATGCCACTGGCTGGTACTGTATAAGGTTACAGCCCAGGTGTGGTGCCTTCCTCCATGGAGAAAATCACAATTGGGTGGTTACTGGAAGGATACAGTGAAGAGGTAGATGACTTACTTGTATGATTGTATCACTGATCAACTGGCCATCAGATTACTGTACTACCAAGAAGAAAATGAACAAAATGTCTATCATGAGATATGTATGAGTGTAGACACAGTGTTGTTTGATATGCTAAGTACTCTACTTGCTCTTTGTTGTAGAAAGTTTATAGTGAAAATGAAATTATAATCGTGTTCCTTCTAGTGTTTTCTTTGTCACTTAAGTCTTTCTCTCCTATTGTTTTATTTGTCACTCAAGTCTTTCTCTTCCCTTTTATTAATCTTAATTTCTCTGACAGAATGATTTCCCCTTTCTGACAGCTGGGAATTGGCAAAAGACCCAGTGCTCTGCCCTGTTGTTGGAACACCACTAGTTAATGAAATGGTCTTGCTTTTAAGAACACAGCCACCTGTGAGAAATATAGTGATTCTTTCCTTGAAAGATAGGCCTAGTTATTCTGCCAGTTTCATTTACAGAGTGTACATTGAGGTAGCTTGGTCACAGTCACAGCTGTCGTGACTGGAGTGTCTTCAAACATTGCATCAGAAAAAGAGTTTGGGTAAAATTGAGTTTCAATAATTTTGGCTAGACCTTCTTAACACCCATTATAGTGCCTACAGTAGAAACAGTGCTTTCTGTAATAGTTACTCACGTTTCTGTCTCGTGATAAAAATGTGAAGATATACAGTACCTTTGTACCTTTGATAGTGAGTTCAAATATACTGCAAGCAAATGCCTTATCACTGAAGCCCATCTCTCGATGCAAATTCATACCTGATAGCCTGGATAGGTTTTATGGGTGATCAGATCATGATACTGTAATAAAAGGAACAACTGTAGTATTGAGTTGCCATCTGCTATAGTACATTGCTGTAGAAAGAAATTTAAACAATGATGTAGGAAGGTTTATGACAACCTTCATGACCTGTTGGTGTACAATGGATAACAATCATGTGATTACATACAGCATGTTCAGTAGACTGTCTAAACATACGGTAAGGGTGCATTTGTCTACACAAGCACACCCTTCTCTTCCAGCATACTGTACATTGTATAAGCAGGGATCCTTACAAGCACACTCTTCTGGTATAAAGCATTACAAGTCCTGCCTTCTCTCAGAATAGCCTACTCACTGCTGTAGTTATGTTTCACCAATGCCATGGTACTTTACCAGGTCAACTACTGTACACTCCACATGTAACACGAGTCGATGATGACGACATCTGACAGATGACGATGACCTACATGTAACATCAGACGACACCAATGCAGGGTGAGCAGGTTCAGTAAATTTCTATGGGAAGGAATAAACCAGGTGCTGGAAATTACAGAGAGCTCTGTATCCTTTTGGGGATGCCCCAAAAGCTACAGGATGTTGTAAATTTTCAGGAATTGCATTATGAAGGGCACAAGTGCTGTAAAGTGGGAGGGGGCAGCATTTACTAGAATTGATTATGTTTCTCAGAAATTGATTTGTCAAATGGCCTTCCCACCCTCCTCCCATGACCTTTGGTCACAGGCCTGCATGGGTGTGCCTCAGCATGTCTTTTATTAAACAGAACATTGGTGGTTGCAATTCTCAAGTGGCTACCTGTTGCTCTGTGTGCGAATACTTGATGTTTACATGGCACATGTCATTTCTGTCGAAAGAACAAATTATGTCAACAGTTATTTGTATTGTATGCATTACATGAGCAGTTTACACTGTACTGTGCTGTACTTAAGTACATAAAAGTGACTTACTATGTACAGTTACTTTTACATTTGTAGCAATTTTTTTTTTAATTCATAAACCAAGGTACAATTACATGTAGGCTTACCTACCTACCTTTACTTTACTCAGTGGGTGAAAACATTGTAAACATGAAGACCAACTTCTCACCCAACTTGCAAGCAGTCTTTAATGGAATTTATGGCCACATGGCACATACCCATATCAGTATACCTGCTAGGATCACAGGGTCATTTAAGTTAAGTCATAACTATCCTCATGAATGGTCATCTAAACATGTACAGTAATCGCATGTCAGTACTGTACATGATAGGACTTTCATGAATACCCCACTACAGGTGTTTTTTTTTTTTTTTAAATTTTTCTTGGAGGTGGGAGGGGTTGACTTTCCAGACAGGAGGTTTTGATGGCAGGGATATGTTTTCTTCAGGTGGACTCTGCATTTAGTATAGCTTGGAGGTTTTATACAGTAAGCAGACTACTTAGCCCTGTTTTCCAGGGTAGAAAGCCACCAAGTGATCACCAGAAAGGGTAGTGTATAGTTTTCTCACTGTTCATCATGTAAGGCTTAGCCTACTGTGTTTTGTATTACAGCCACACAGAACTCTGGGTCTTGTCAGTGCTTTGTTCCACATATTCTTTTTTCCTCCCAGTACTTTGCATGCTTCTGCGAACTGTTATATTACACATTGTATTACCTGCTTGTTTCTCTCTGTGTTCATTCAGGCAGAAAATCTTTTGCCAGTACCAGTCTGTGACAGTCACAAGCAGGCTGCAACAAAGCTTATGTTTGCCCAAACAGCTGTGCAGGCTAGCTACTCCGTGCTGGCCAACTCCCTGCTAAATGGGTGGGAGATTTGCTATTTAAATTGCAAATTTTCAAGGATTGTTCAGCACAGCAAATATCACACTAGCTGCTGTCTAGAAAGTCAAGACAGTGTTTGCACGAGTTGATTCGCCATTGAAAAGTGTTTGGTGTCTGCAGTTCCATCAAGGTGTGGCCTTTTTAATTGGTTCAGCCAGGGAGTTTATTCAGTTAGTTTGTTGGATGGTTCATTTATTTTGTCTTACAGACAATGGCATAGCCATGGGGGTGGCACTGCCCCCCAAAGTTATTTTGTAACACATTCTTTCCCCCCTTCCACCCCCAAATAATTTCAAGCGATGTGTTTAAAAGAAAAAACAGGAAGAGTTTTCTTTGACAGATGAAAATATGACATTTACATTATATACAAACTTTGATAAATATGTCCAGCTTGGCAATTAATCAATTTGACCAGTTGGCAGGTACAATCTAGAATGAAAACAATAACAAGAAATGATGGCACCCTGGTCTAATTTGTCAAAGCATAGCTTAACCTCATGCATACAGTATGCATGTATACATACCATAGTCATGTACACTGCACCAGGCTCCAGTATAGTAAGTGCATAAAAAGCTTATTTTCACTGCCCCCTTGAGAAAAGCCTCCCCCCCCCCACCCAACAAAGAAATTCTGGTGATGCCACTGCTTACAGATACTTTTGTCTAATGAACAAATGCTATCATAGATGAATATAGGTTTCTGTCCAGAATTCAGACAAATACTTATGACATTTTCCTACAAATGTCGTGGAAATCCACCATATAACCAGTACTAGTGAGGGAAGTTGTGTCATATCCTGTTCCCTTGTTATCATGGAAGCACTACCTCTTCTGAGGTAGTAAATCCATACAAAAATGCTGTTATTGTGGAACTGAAAGCTTCATTCCAGGAAACATGCTTTGTTGATCAGGTCTGTCTTGTTGGTTTTGCAAAAGGGAAATCTCCACCAAAATGGTGTTGACATGGTAGTCCCACATGCTGACCATGCAAACCAACTGCTCTTGACTCAAAGTGATGACTGGGACATGAAATATTTTTTATTTGCCAGCTTTGAGATTATGAAAATGCCTAAACATCTGCCACTGATCTTTTACTTGTAAGTGACTTTACCTTAACATCAACATAAAATTACTGTACACACTGCACTGGTCAGTGTACACTGCTGGCCCATTATTACCATACCTTGCATGAAGCCTATTTCACTTCCTCTTTTGAGGTGGTTAGATGAGACATCACAAACTTAAATCAGAATGTAAACAAACCTCTCTTCCCACAGCCTGACTTACCACTCAACAGTCATAGCAGCATGTCTTGCAAATTAGTTCACATTGAGCTATATGCTATTGAGATGCCATTTTCACCTCCTAATACACAAAAACTTTCTTCGTTTTTTGAAGTCATTGAATTAAGCCCCTGGCAAAGCCCTTTAACAGTTGTACACTCATCCAGGGGTGTAGACTAACCTTCATAGCAGGTGTCAAATATGTACTCCATTTGGCGTACAAGCAAAAGCAAAGTCAGCTAGTTAACTGGTCCACCCGAAGGCGCTTCAGTCCGGCGCGCAACCGACTTCGTCGGCTGGGCAACCGAATTTAGAGGCAAGCCTATGCCAAGTGGGAGGAAAGCCGGAGTACCCGGAGAAAAACCCACGTACATCGAGCGGGATTCGAACCCACGCACATGTGAAACACATTGGTGCACAGCAGCTAGATTTGGCGTACATACTCTATGTGGTATTTAGTGCAGCCAATATAGGAGCAGGAGTAATACATGCTCGCCGGGCGGGCAAGGTGTAGACAGGCTTTTGAAATGTAGAAAAGGGGTTTTGGGAAATGATATTGACTTTGTCAGGGGATAGTGGGATCCCCAGTCTAACAGTGAAAACCATGGTTGATAATGAACATTAAATTATGCAAACTGGGCCCTGTGTCAAAGTGAGTTATGATTGGTGATAAGTTTGATCTATCATGCATCAGACATGCAGTGGTGCTTTTGAAATAAAAACCTAAGGGCCAAGGATAACATACACTAACTTAGGGGTGTAGGCAGGATTCAAGACACGGGGTTTTGTGAAATGATATTGACTCTGTCAGGGGAGGCCTGAAAAGGAGGTCCATAATGTGAATTGACAAAAATAATTATGAACATCAAACTATGCAATCAGAGCCTTGTTTCATAAAGAGTTATGATCGATCTTGTGTTTGATATATCATTCATGGGTGCTAAGGAAATCAGACTTTAGAGAGACACTAACTTTATGTCAAATTGAGACCTTGGAAATATTAACATGCAAAATGACAAAGCCAAGCATACAAGCATTCTGCTGTACATTGTAGCAAGTTTTAAGGCTAATAGAACTTTTTAACGGGGGCTGGAGGGAGATTTTTAACCCCTCTTTTTCCGAGCTGTGTCTGTCTCTCCACATATTCACCATTTGGCTATAGTAGCAGACCCACCTCCCCCGATCAGTATGTGTCTCCTAAAGTCTTTCTTGGCAAAATAATTTCACCCTTTCTTGCCTGATACTCCATGCAAGTTTCTCTTAATTTGTGGTTAAACTTGAAACTTGTGCTGCTCATCTGGGGCATTTTGTCTCTTAGGAGGACATTTGATGTACGCACTGTTGATTCTACAGAAGAGCAATTGAATAAGGATGTATAGTTATGGGAGTGTGAAATTCTTGACAATATGGGCAAAAACCGAGAACAGCAACAATGTTTTCCGTCATACTCGGAGAGAAGTAGATTTTATTGATACAATCCTTGGATCTATTTGTAGCTTCTTCATTAGGCAGTTGCCATGCTAAAATACACAAAACTGCAGTTAAAACCCACAGCCCACTGCAGTGGCGTATCTTGGCCGCTTGTCACAAGTTGTAAGACCGGGCAGGGTTCACTACATTGATGATTCACTAGACCGAAGATCCTGACTCCAAAATTAATCTTAATCCTCACCATAATCATAAACGAAGCCCTAATCCTACCCGAAGCTTATTATTAGCCTGATCCTAAACCTTATTCTATATTTAACCCGGCGAATCCTAACCCTAATTCTAACCCTAAGTAAATTTTTGGTCAAGCGGATTTTCGGTGTAGCGAACCTTCGGTCTAGTGGGCAGTGCTAACAGACCGAGTTCAAGCGCCCTTTTCCAGTGGACGCGATAGCAGCCCAGTTCGCAGACATGACACTGACTCAGACAAGGTGCTTGATGGGGATTTGATCGTATCATCTTGCATTACTGTGTAAAAGCTTTTAGCGTCATACCGTAATGTCCCACTTTTCGGTCCAAGTTAAGGAGATTAATTTCCAAAAGAACTTTTCCTCCAAACAAAATTCTCTTTGACCCGTGACGTATGTTTAGAGAACCCGAAAATTGTGCCTTTTTATACAAAATATCTGTCTTGCACATGTAGTCTCTGTTATGGTACACTTTCCTCCCCTGTATTGTGTATCGAAGTTGCCCAACTTCTTGATCTTCCTTCACTTTGCGGGATAGCCTAAGTAGTTTGACCTGGTAGTTTCTCGGTCAAAACAGCCCAAGGCACTCGGAGTCTACATGCAACCCAACCCCCGTAAACGCTAAAATAGTTGCTTCAGGGAGCTGTTATTTGAAAGGAGATACTTCGCTTTGGAGTGAGGTTTACACCGCCAAGGTCACACAGTAATCTGTCTCTATATCTGTCTTGGAATTTCTATAAGACTTACACGGGATTAGGTAGGTCATACAAGAGGGATTTGTCGTCTGCTACATCCACAGTAAGACTGGGGGTCGGTCGCTATTGCCATACCATTGCCAGTCGCTTGGAAATTAAAAGATATTGCATCTTTGGACGCTCGGTGACGCAAATGAGAGTATACATGTAACGTTTTAGGTAAAAATGTGAACATGATTCTATACGTGGTCATTTCAGGAAACTTCCGGAAACTTTCCAAATTTATGTGACAAAAATTAGACTTCTGTCTCTTCAACTCATTTGTATGACGCATGTTCTATAGGAAGAGAAAGACCCCATTGATTTATTTCAATGAAACAGTCGTTTCAAGTTTTGAAGTACCTGCCCCTAAATTGGTGGCGGCGTAAACCTACTCATCAAAGCATTGTCCTGCATGGGCGTTCGGAGGGGGGGGGGGCACTTGCCCCCCCGGAAAATCAAAAACTTGAAAAAACGAAGAAAAAAAGATCAAAATGAAGAAAATATAACATTAAAATTTCCTAACAGTTCAATCGGTGTCAATTTCTGCTCTCAAAACAGGAATTAAATAAAAATATCAACACTCAGGCCCCAGCAGCCCCCGAGCTTATTTTGGTATTTTTTAAAGTTTATATTTACGATATTGCTTATGTTTCCCCTTTTTGTATGTGGTAAAAAGGCCTTGGAAGTGCCATTTCCAGCGATCTGGGAAGCATTTTGGGCCAAAATTTTCTTGCGCTCTGTGCCAACCCATGGTGGCGCAGAGCGCTGAGAGTCTGTCTATGCGCTTCGCTCCCTCCCCCCCTTGACAAATTCCTGGCTACGGTTTGTCAACACTGTGTGAAAAAAGTAGCATCTATACTCTTTTCTGGGAGTAAAATATTTCCCATGGAAAAAGTTGGGCCCCTAAAAATTTTGCCCCCCCCCCCCCTTTGAATTTTTTTCTGCGGACGCCCATTTTGTCCTGAGTAAGCCAGTTGTGATAGGATTATTACTAGACCTGAATGATGTTGCAAACATATCGATATCAAATTGAAGCCAACGATTAAAAGAAAGAATTCTCAATCAACGGAATAAGTATTTTATCATTGATAATCTCCCCGGAATTTAATGAGTCTTAGAGTATTAGCATAAATTAAACTTTCCGTTAAATCTCCTTCCAAATAACAGCTCCCTGGTTGCTTCATGCTAAAGGAGATTGTAGGGAGTGAACTCTTCCCGAGCAAGCTTGGCTGTAGGATTTAAATTTTTAAGTCTAGTTTAGGAGGATCAACTCTATAATTTGTCTCAATCGCATCATTTGTAGTGGTCATACCAAGCAACTGCAGCATAAGTCACGAGGCGCTGTCATATCCATTATTTTCTATTCAGGTGGAACTCCCAATGCAAACAGAATTTGTTCTAGCACGTTCGATTCTTTCGATTGCGAATCCATGACGTCATATGCTAAATAAAGTTTGATAACTACAATGTACATCATACGTGCACTTAGTCTGTACAGTATTACACGTTTTGGTTTGTATTCTGCGTACACTCTGTTACGTACTTACGTATGACAAGTGCAACACTCCTTCCACTACGAGTGTTTGAACGAAAAGGAGAAAGCCGGTGTTTTAGCGTTCTTGTGTTAGCTTCACGATAAGGAATTAACGCAAATTCATTTACAGCATATCAGAAAGGAGCTTCAAGTCATAGTAATCGGCTTGAAGGAAAGTAAAGGCGGAATATTAAGGACCGAAACAACAGTTAATAACAGACCGAAGCAACAGCAGTTGGTTTACGAATCATAACACAAAGGATATAGCCTAGCCTTGTACTGGCCTAACACAGTAGGCTTAGTAGGCCTAGTTGCTTTGTGCTTCCCTCTTGGATACTGTATGACTTGGTAAACAAAGGAATAGGCCTTTTAAACAGATTTTTCGTCTCAAAAGTTTCTGACCTTCCCCGTAATTTCGATTTCTTAAATTTATCCGTTCTTGACTAACAATTTTTATACGTGCATGTAGGCCAACTGTTCATTTTGTGTCATTTGAAGCTGAGGCCAGCCTGAAGGCTGAACTTCTGAAGACTTAGCCCTAACGTTAGTTGTTTGCTGCAGCCTTAGTGGACTCTTCCATTCACTCCTCCCGAACCAAGGTACCAAACAGGCATATCGATTAAACACATGACTTACAGTAACTGCGATACTCTGCTTTGAATATTGGAAGCACAAAACAGGCATTGAACCCAGATTGATTTATTGTCAACCATATAGATGTCTGTTGAAATGTGTTATGGCTTGATTTCTGCATAGGCTTAGAACCTTCACATGATCATGTTCAACTTGGGACTAAAACCGTTAAACCTGCTTAATTGGATAAATGGCTAAAAAACAGCTCAGCTCAAGTTCATCGTTTGTCAAAAAGGTTTAGCAAGGCCAGTACTGCATCTGTGATTGCATTGCTCATTATACATATAGCCTAACTTCAGGCCTACTCCTTCTGGATATACAGTACCAGTCACCAGTCTTTCACAATGTTCAATAAACAGTTCTTCAGAGAGTCGCTACTACCATTGAGTGTACTTGTGGCACTTTTAAGGTTGCAGTGGGATCCAGTATCTCAACAACACCGTGTAGAAATTCAAGGAATACAAGATATAATTCTTGGAGAAAGTGCAGCCTTGACAGAAACCCAGTTTCACAGTTGGCACAGTACTTACGAAAATGAGCATGTTCATATTCATCCAAAGAGCATAGACTCTGGTGTATACTCACGGTCAATATTTAGTGAGCTTCACACATTGAATGATAGGAACAGATTTCTCAATTTAATTCCAAGTGGTCTTGAAATAACAACTTTACTGCTTGACCAAGAAGACTTGCATCCAAGGAGAAATTTAGATATTCCATCAGCATCACATTCAGAAACAGCAGCTGAAATTGATAGCAATTCTTTGCAAACAGAAAATAATAGTGACATAAATTTTAATGAAAATGGTGACATGAACAATAACAATATGGAAGTGGATGGAGCAATTGCTTCACCTGACAGTGGCTTCAGTGAATACCAAGATATTTCTCAAGAGGTATGGTATATTTCACTGCAGTAGTTTAAAATGTAATCAGCCATGGGACTGTTGTTGCTTTATGACCACCCCAGTACTGTGGTATGAAATTTACCTGTGCAACAGTCATGTCACAGGTCTAGAATGGAGGTCCAGGGACAGCAAAATGGTAAAAGCTGTTGTGAGCTGACCAAGGGCTGAAAGGGGCAATCGTGGAGACTTTGGCAAAACATTGTCTTTGCTGCTTAGGATTCATGACTTGGACTAAGTAAGGAGTTGGAGTTGGGCTTATACATACCCAGCTTGTGTCCCATGACTCCCATCCACTGTAAAAATACCTGAAACCAGCAGTCTGATTTGCCTTTTGTTTTCCTTCCCCTTTTTTTACCCTATTCTTATGAATCCTGGTTCTATCATTGAGGTAAGGCAGCACATGCATTCTTTTGCAGTCTTTGTACCACTCAGTACACCCTGAATCCCTGCTTCCAGGAAATAAAGATCCTTTGCCCCCAAGAAGTAACTTGAGATCTGTCGTTGATGATGTGATGGTCACAAGAACTCCCAGATTTATCAGATGATGTCAAGGGTTATAGTTTACAGTAAGATAGCTTTGGCCAGCCCTGAAGGAAACATACACATTTTGAAATGCTACTGTATGTGCGTGTTGTATTTCATATCCTACCATACACCAGTGTTAAGTGGAAGCAGTTGTAATGATATTTTCAATGCCATACTCATTTGTTAAGTCCTGTCTTGGGATATATTTTACTATCACTATGTGTCTCAGACTCAAACCTGTTACTGAGGACTTGTGCTGAAAGGCTTGTAACTCCACCCTGGACTTGACAGATGACTCTGACTGGGATACATGGGACATGATGGTTTTAAGGTTGGGGTTGGGACAACTTTGCTGGTGTCTCACTGCCACTGTTTTGCAAGACCCATGCCTGCAAGTTCAACTTGTGATGCACCACAGGATACACGTTGTGAAGTGTATCATCAAGGGGAGCCCTGATAAAGTTGACTTAAACTGTAGACATACTAATAGCCTGATATCATACTGCACCTACTTGATTTAGAAAACCTTAAAAATCCTTAAAATACCCTGTAGTCACACTTCCCTTCAAATTCCATTAGTTATTTGACCATTTTACAAGACAATTACTGTTTTTGCAACATACTCATTAATGACAACATGAGCTACATATGTGCAATTTGTGATGTGGAAAGATTGACTCTTGAGATACTGTACAGTATTTGTTATGTTCTTCTTGTTTGTTAAAATTCATTCTAAGGACAGTTGTAATAATGTTGGCATGCCTTGGGTTTATTTGGAAGTAGCTAAGTGTCCACATTTAATAAACCAAACTGGGAACTGGCTGGCAAGTAATTAACAGATAATTTGTAAAGGATGAACAGAAGTAATACAGACTGTGTGCAGCATAGTAGCTTTCCACATCATAACTTTTCCATACCGTACTGTAGCTAATGAGAAAGTTCTGAAATGGACAAACTCTGAAACTGTGGCATATCTTGAGAATAATATTAAAGAGTTTCAAATATTTTCAATGGATTTTTTATCAGGGGATCTTAATGTAACATTGTTGAGTGAAGCACTGTTTTGTTAACATGTCCAGAGACCTTTAAGCATAAACATTGCAGTGTGGTGTTTGTATTTGTCACCTCCTCTTACCCACTGAACATTTATGATTTAACCCTGAGAAGTTTGTGTTGTCATTTGTACAGTATGTACATATTTCTGATCCCATATTGTAGTACTGAAGTTGATTTGTAATCATACCTATTAAAAGCGTATTCTGGTGACCAAATTTGATGTTCTCAAAAAATTTTAAATATGTAGGAAAATTTTTGGCATTTGGTGTTGAAAAACCCCATGTCGATAGCACCTTGCATTTGAAACTCAAGATGCTAATTTTTTGAGATACATGTGCAAGTTTTTCAACTTCTGCATTGTATGATGGGAAATTTGTGATATCATCTAGGCAAATTGGTTTCATTATAATGTCAATACCACAATATTGAATATTTCCAAGCTTTGTTTGCTATACCATAACTATGAAACAGTTTTACACTAGACTCTGCATGGAAAAATATCTTTACACTCCAAGTTACAGTTCTGTATCAAATTTCAAGGACAGAAAAGGTATTCAGTTATAAATAATAAAGAATAACAAATGGAATCTTAATAAGGTCAGTCAGGCAGTGATGGATGGTTTTCAGTATGCATAAAAGATACTTCTTCTTGTATCTTTCAGGATATGGATCTCATTGAAGCTCTGTGGAGACAAGACATTGATATGGGTGTTACTCGTGCGGATACATTCCTGGGCAAAACAGAACTAGAACTGGAGAAACCCAAGTCAGTAGATAGTTCTGACAAACTTCCACACAATGACTGGCAGTACCGTATTGACTCTGAGACTGGTGAACATCTTCCAATTGCACCACAAGAACAGACACCAGAACTTGTCCCCGTAGTATCAAACCAAGCTTCACCAGTGCCTGATGGCAGTCTTTCATTTGAAGATTGTCTGAGTCTGTTAGACGGTTTCAACCCAGAGACAGACCTCCCCAACTCGAGACCAGTGCCACAACTTGTTGATGCTGTAGAAATTGAGCAGAGGTGGCAAGACTTAGCCAGTATCTCAGAACTTCAGCTGACCCCAACAGTACCAGGGGAAAGTAGCAATGGCACTTCACAAAATGATCTTCAAAATGCAACCTGGAGTAGTAGTTTGATTACAGATGAGCTGGATGTGTTTGCCTACAATGCCACTACTAATGGCAATGTCAATCTTCAGAATGCAACAAGTCCTCAACTGTCTTTGTTCAACAACATTAGTCAACCAATGTCTGACAACCAGTTGCTCACCGTAGATACTGGTGACAACCAGATTTTCTCAGCTACTAATGACACTCTCATGAACACTAGCACAGATTTGTTCTCACCCATCAACCGGTTGAGTAACATGTCCATCAGTGCAGTACCATCTCCTGCTAGTAGCGATAATTCATCTGTTAACCTCACCATGTTAATGATGGAGCAGCAGACACTGGAAATGCCAAGCACCCCAGAAAGCAGTGTTATCATCTCTCCAACTCCTCAGAATAATTCCCTTCTTCTAGAGCTTTTGAATTCTAGAGATGGTATGGCAGACAACAACGAGATGGACTCAGACATGCAGGAATTGGATAACATGTTGGACGTGCTGGAAGCTATAGATGGTGAAGATGGCAGTAAGTATACAAAGCTCTTACCAGTTGCAACTGCAAGTTTGTGTTAATCCTGTATCATGTTCACCCAGCTGACTTGGCATGTAGGGAGTGATCAAACAAATCTGGAACTGATTGAGCTAGATGTTCTGTAAAAGTGTCAATCCCTTGATACTTTGAAACGTCTTCCACTATCAGGGCTGGAAAAAATGCTTATTTACTGGGAAGGAAGTGAACTTTTCCACAATAATTTTCATGTACAAAAAAGGGAAATTTCCTTCCAGTTGCCAAAATTTCCCTCCAAATGCCAAAATTTCCTGGGAAGGAGCCTCCCAGCTTCCCAACTTTTTACACCCATGTCCACTGTACTGTAAAATTTCATGAGAGGGGGCATGGGTGGGGGTAAGGAGAAGGGTTTTACTTTACAAGTGATTCATACCCACGGATACAAATCTGAAGACAGAGAAAGTGCTTGGGTGCTGAGGTTGTACTGTGTGCCTTGCACACAAATGTTTTCCGATCAACTTCCAGTAGAACTAACAGAATAATATTGGGGCAGTGAGTACCAAGCTGCTCCGCAAAGATTTAAAATTGTAGTGTTTGTACTGAGGGGCTTTCATTTGCGGTGTTGTAGTTGGTTTCTCTTTGGACAGTGAAGGTGTTGTCTGCTCTCAGGCCAGTGGTCTGCAAAATCGTTGGGCAGTGGTACAGAATCTACAGGTCTAATGATTTTGACACCTCCCAGCCTTTGAGTAACCAGCTAAAGACTGGGAATTCACTTTTACATAATGTGTTGTATGGGGACATTTGATAGCAGTCTTGAGTATGTAAGGTTTAGTTCAGGTCTGCCTCAAAAAGACATGGCTATCTCCTGATGTCACCAGTGATCACTCATAATCTTCTTGATAGGGTCCTTAATGAGCTTGAACAAGTTTTCCTGACCCAGAGAAGAGCTTAGTGTAAAAATCCTCTGAGAGCTTTGTAACCTAGATACAATCTTCACCTAGACTATGCTTTCAAATTAATAAGAATTTCTGCTAGTGATTTTTGACAAGTAATGCTAATATTTCTTCCAGTTAAAATTTGAGATTAAACATGTTGTGGGTATTGCTTGTTTCCTTACTCATCCAATTTTGGTGAAACCTTTGCATTTGGTGATGAATTTTCACTTACTTTAATAATTTTGCCTAACTCATTTGAAACAGATATACAGTAGTTTAATACAATTTGTGTTCTTTGTCATTAGCTCCCATGGACCTTCTCAGTGAAGATGGTTCTTTCAGTGGAGGAGATTCTGATGACAGTGTGGAAGGTGCCACAGGGTTCAACCGGGATACATTCAAGGGAGAGTTGAAGAAAGGATACAACAGAGGTGTGTACTGTGGTATAATGTGGTTAAAATTGTATAGCTGGTAATATCCTGTAATTGTAATAATGTAATAACATTGTCTGGAGGAGAGAGAAAGCTTTAAACTTGAGTAAATAACACTAATTTTGCTGCTGTTGTAGATTCAGTAATAGGTCAAAGCACTTTTCCTATCCAATCATTTATTCTTGCCATAAAGTATCTTTACATGTGAGAGCCAAACATTAGGATGGAATTGACTGTTGATGTTTGGTTGTCATTTATTTGACCAGGGCCCTGTTTCATAAAAAGTTAGTCTTAAGTTTGATGTACAATGGAGTAAGTCCTATTGAAGTTAAACTTAAGATTGAGCATGCACAACCTTTTCTGATATTCCCCTTACGTCAGGGAAGTCTAGTGGGGCTTTAATATATTACTTTGTTCCCTGTGCTGATTACATAAACATATTAGGTTGATTTGGGTATGTTTTTGTGGTCCTTGTGGCACAAATTAGTTACCAGTTGGTGTTCTTGTACCCTTTTCGATGGTGGTATTGTAAGGAATTCTTTGGTACTTTCAGTCTTTAGCTAAAACTTGCTGTCAATAGAGGTGGTAACTTTTGACTCAGAAACTTGTTTAAGTCGAGCTGATGTACATGATGGCTGTACTTCACAGTAGGCTTTCATAGGTGCATCGGAGTTCGAAACCTGACAGTTACAGCTGCTGTCTTCACACACACACACATACCAAAGGCATGGTATGTGCAACAGCCTCATGGTACTGAGTTGTTCTTTCATTTCTGGATACAAATGTGAAGTGCTGACTTCTTCCAGGTGAAACTGCTCCCAGTGTCATTTGTTGAAATAGTGCCATTGTGGAAAAAATACAATTAATTTCATGTGTCAGAAACCTTGGTGAAATACTTGCAAAATTGTTGTGGACTTTCTGAAATTAATCCTGTGTGGCCTTGAAAATGTTATGACATGGAAATGAGAATTGTTATGCGAACTCTAGATCTTTAGTGACAAGTGGATGAATCGCACAAAGAGAAAATTGTGATGGTTGACCTACAGTTGACCATATCACTTGATTACTGGAACTTAAAGATATGTTTTTGTTCGGGCAGTCAGCCCAAAACAGCAGTTAATGACTTTTTAACTTCATGTTTACTTCTGATAGCAGAAATTCCCTTAATTGACATTTATTACACTCAGAGAAAAACACTTTGAAGTGAATGGGGCAGATCAAAGATATTTACACTGAGCAGTTGATTGGGTATCCTCAAATCCATAACAACTAAATGAGGTGACCATTTTGTGGAAGCAAGATTGTGAAGTTCATGTGCAAGTTGCACTAAAAAGAGGTCCTGGCTCTGCTGTGTGGTAAGCCATTGTCAGGAAAGTGGTTGAAACTTAGATTACATGATTTTCATTGGTTAAATTGAATCATTAGGTTGAGACTTCACTTTACAGAATTTGTTTAATGAAGTTACATGATAGTCATACACAGGGAACTCATGTTGTCAGTTTATTGATGCTAATAATTTTGAGTGCCTTGTACCCATCCTTAGGGTGCAAAATGTTTCTCAAAGTGGACACTTTTTGGCCTAAATGGCTAGTTTGGAGGTAACCTTTCTCACCTTAGTCAGCTAATTATCTTCCCAAGTGATTTGCCTGTGCTGGCAAATTTTAAAATACAGTCCTTGGCATGTCAACAGCTACTCAAGCTTAAAAGTTGCCAAATTGGAAGGAAGTGATTCAAACAGTTTCTTCTTTGGTCTGTAGTGTTTGGTCCCAGTACTCTATTGTGAAGCACACACACACACAAAAATTCATTTCAGAAGTGTATTTTTAGATATTTGCAGATCATCATTTCACTGGTATTCAAGGAGTGTATTGACATACATGCCTTGCATACAGGAGTTACACATTAGATGCTGGGGCATTCGGAAAGTGCAGAACACTGTTGCCATGGTTGCCACTGACCCAGCAAGTAGTTGTATGACAGCAATGACTCACATCCTGGTTACATGCTCTTCCCTGTTTTCACAGTATATTGCTCATAGACCTTCCAAACTGCAGTAACAAAGGATTGAGGGATAGAATTTTGGTAAGCGCCATTTTTGTCAATGGCATTGTCTGTGGTTAAAAACGAAGCATACAAAAACTCCATTCCACAATCCTTTGTAAGTGCTATTTGGAAAAGGGTCTATTGGCTACTTTGAAAATGCTGTAGTGCAGGATGTTTCACACCCAATACAATACCCTGAGGCTCATAAATGGTGCTATAAATGGCACTGGAGAGGGTTGGGAGCTTCAGTGGCTTGTGTAGCCAAGTGTGGATAACTAGTAGCAATAGGAAAGTAACTGCTAGATCCAAAAGTTTTAATAAAACTGATTTGTATGTGATTTCAAAAGAAGCTACTGTAAAATATGCACTTTGCAAAGTTAGCATTCCTGCACTGAATGTAAGGACTAAGTTTCTTGGTACGGGCCCTACAGGGATATTACCAAGCATCCACCTGTACTTGGTATACCATGGACCAAAAGCATATCTGGTAGGAGAGTAGAATTTGCTAGTTGATAAATCATGATAATTTGTCAGTTGCATCAGGAATGTGGTGACTGAAAGTCACACACTGGTCATGAATTCAGCCAGAAATTAGTGCCGTAGTTTTTCGCCTGTTTTCCGGACTGTCTTGCAGACATTACCTGATGCTAGGGACAGAGGTCTTTCATGCCTAGGGTGGATGATGCTTACACCCAGTATTTTCATATTTGACATTTGCCTTTGTGTCAACAAAAATATGACTGGTTAATTGCATGTAAGAGGATAAAAGCCATCCTACCCAACTTAATCAGGCGGTACTGTGTAACTTATGCAACAGATGGGTTTAAGAAAGCCAGCAATGTATACAAATTGAACTTATACAGTGTATGGGTTTCAGAAAGCCAGCAGCATACATACAAACTCAATGGATGTCAATCAAAATACGCCTCTGAGTCCTAGTGGATGACAGCTACTGCATTTCCATTTATAGACATTAATTACCATGTGTTTTGATTTTGAGGCAAGCAGTAGCTTGCAGTTTCCAAAGTGTTTCGAATTTTGAAAGTTGGCATGATGTGTCATTACATGGTTTCTATACCGTGGATATTTGTCATTATATGTTTTGTGTTGCACTGCTGCAGTCTTCATACTGTTGTCTTGTTATTAGGGTCGTTATCATGTCTTGGGGCACTACAAACAAGGTATCTTTTGTTAGTTCTGTACCGTGTCTCTATCACACATGTGTTTTTGCTTTCTGATTGTTTAAATGTGAAATATTCTCAACTTGACAGAATATTCCAGAACCAGAATTTTGGTTTAAGAGGAATTTCAAAACATTCTGGTGAAACTTTGGTTCGAGTGTCATATTTTCAGTTCACATGATGTGAGCAGCTTTGAGTTACTACATTTTTAAAGAATGTGAACTAGTAGGTGTGATGTCATGGCTTCACATTAATGACTTATGTTGTGATTTCTCTTCCCAATATTATACCATGTATGGAATATAAGTATGAATCCATCCTGGGCATTGGAATATTTTACACTTTTTGTCTGGTTTGGCAAACTGGCAACCCTAAGCAATCCAAGTCCCCTTCAACTATTTAAAAAAAAAAAAAGGAAAAACCAAACAGTGTTTACTATAGTAAGGCCATGACATCAAGCTTGATTGAAGTTCTTTGGTATAAAAGGTAATTATGAGCTGCTAATAGCTTAGAACCCAGCTTAGGAATTGCATGGAAAATTCATCGGGATATATGGTAATTTCCTACTTAATATGCCAAAAATGAACTTGGCCCTGGAGTATTAAGAAGTTTGTACTAAAAAAAGAATATTGAATTTGTAGTGCCCAGTGGTCTATTGTGTTTCTCCATTATTTTATGCTGTTCGTTTAAGGTAGTATCTGGGGGAATTCAGTGAGTCACACCTAGGATCCTGTATCTCTGCCACACACTGACGTCACAGTTACGCATGAAGACTGGTACTGTTTGTTTGTCAGCTATGGCTGAGTGGTTGAGCTGAAAGGCTGGCCATGCTTCAGATTACCTTGTTATTGCCCTGCTAGACTGTTAGACCAATTGCCAAAAAGTTCACAGTATTTTGGGGTTGCAGTGAGTGATTCACACACAGTTGGAGCTCTGATGTCAGCATAGTGACGTTATCTAGTTAGGAGATCATTTCCTTTTGAGGCTTAAAATTACCAGTAAGGACAGGAAAGGTTGAATAAGCAACTAAGCAGTCAAACAAAACAAGATGACTCTTTATTCAGGAAGGATTTGATGTGAGCAGTTTCATAGGTTACTAGGTTTTGGCATTCTGTTACTAGCTCTCTGAAGGTGCACAGTGTCATTAGTGAATGGTCTCTAGTCTGTTAGGATGGCCATACTTACTTCCCTATTTTTTTCAGCCCATCTTCATTTTTCTGCAGTGTCTGAGGAAGATATGTCAGGTTGGTCAATAGGTGTGTGCTTGCTGTGCATGTATATGTGTGTGTGTGTGTGTTTTTTTTTCTTCTTCTTCTTCTTCTTTTTTGTGTGTGTGTTTAAGGTTGTTTTCTTTGCTCTTTCTTGTCATTGAAGGTTTTTAAATTATTTCTGATAATTAAAATGTTGTCTTCATATTTGTGGACCACCTTTGTTTTCCTCTATGGTTGTACCAGGCTTTTCTTTTGTTGAACTGAAAAATATGCCTGTAAATTTACATTCAGTATTTCAGTTGTGGCCTACAATTTTGAAAATGATGTTCTCAGTCCATTTCGAGAATTATTTTTGCATTCTTAAACTCTTTGCTAAGGTATTTTGTACACTACAAACTTACAAAGTAATTTGTTATTTCTTTCAGTAATGTGTGAACAAAGTTATTGTACTTAGGAAGTCACTAGACTGAAAATGCTGTCGTGTGCACTGTGTTTGTATTTGAAAATAATGTAAATAAATTGTTTTGCTTACTGTATGGCAGTTTCTAAACAAGGCTGGTCACTTGCAGGCTGTTTACAGTGGGCCTGTATGTGTTGATACAGGGTTACAGTATGATGTCACAGTAGTACCACTTAAGTAAAAGACAATCTGCTAAGCTGCTTTCTTTGTTTGTATTTTTCAGGTGGTTCATCACCATGTCACAGTGAAACAGGTTCCACCAGTTCCTTTGACAGTAGCCAACACACAGACAGCATCCATCACAACCACTCTTATGCCTCCTCATCTGAAGCTGGAAGTCAGAAGAATTTCCGTTCAAGCAATAGCTCCAAGAACAGCTCCTCAGAGGATGATTTCAACAGACCAACCAGAGATGAGAAACGGGCAAAGGAACTCAACATACCAATTCCTATCGATAAAATCATAAACCTTCCAGTAGACAACTTCAATGACCTTCTGAAGAAGTATGATTTCAACTCAGAGCAGATTCAGCTGATTCGTGATATTCGGCGTCGTGGCAAGAACAAAGTTGCAGCCCAGAATTGTCGTAAGCGAAAAATTTCAGCCATTCAGCAGGTGGAAGGAACAGTTGGCAGCATGCAGAATGAGCATGACAAACTCCTGAAGGAACGTGACAAGGTCAAAGAGGAGCTGGCAGAAATGAGGGAACGGTTTGATGAGCTGTATGCCCAAGTGTTCCAAAACATGCGTGATCGAAACGGAGATCGTGTTGATCCCAACCAATACCGATTAGAAATAATGGAGGATGGATCAGTAATTCTGGTCCCTAGGAATGGTACTTCTGCATCAGGTTCTGAACACACAACAGACAAGAGATTCAGCTCCAGTTAGTGAGGGAAAAACTTTGAAGGGAGATGAATTTATCATTTTGATCACATCTTTCAAAAAGTAGGATCATGTAGTAAGAACAAGTCTGTTGAGTGAGTTTGTTGTCTTATTATTAGCAAATTGAAATTATCGAGATGAGTGTGGCTGTGTGAGAAACTGGGTGATGTTAATGAATCAGTATCTGGAGTGAGAGTATGCCAGTGACCTTTGGACAACAACATCTAGTAAATGGTCAACTTGTATATAATTGTACATATCTAAATACTGTATGTAAATACCTGTACAAAGAAAATATATTTTATACAATTTTCATGTTGTAGTAGAATATTACAACTGAAAATCCAAAGTAAACCATGCTTCAAGCTTGTATCAGAAAATGTGCCAGTTTTCTCCCATAAAAGTGTATGTGGCAAGTTAAGCAAATGTGATATATGAAATGGACATTGCTGAATACTAAATGTCAAAGTGATAAATATTAATTTCATCATTCTATATATTGTACATGAGTCATTGAACAAGATCTTGTTTATAGGCTTGAGGAAGAAACTGACTTTAATCTCATCTATGAGTGTTGTGACCCTTACATTACTCTTTTTTAACAGTGTTTCAATATGGAAGTACTGCAGAGGTAGTACTTCCATGGTTTCAATATTACTGGATTTATTCCTTGTAAAGAGAAGCAAATTAGTGCTAAAGAAGTAATGAATATCATTGTGCCATGATTTGTCTTTGAAAATTATCCAAAAGAGCTGGAAAGGGGGATGATTCATTCGAACTGTTCTTTATATACTATTTCAGAAAGAAGTGAATATCTATGTTTCCTTCTTGTATTTCAGTTTTCAAATGAGTTGTTGCAGAGAACAATTTTTGTTATTCTTCTTGGTGTTGCCTACTCACATTGGTTGTTGGCTCGTTGTCAAAATTGGAAGAATTAATATCAAGGAATCCTTGAAGTGAATCCTTTTTTATTACCTTGACATTGCACCTACATAGTTTCTGTAATGATTATTGATCAAGTGACTTTGAAAGTCTTGATAATAACATTTAAATAATAGTCACGTTATTATCTTTTCAGGTGCATAGAAGTTATTTGAACGAAAACTTGAATTGTACAGAAAACTGAATAATTCAGAATTTTTCTTCTGTGTATTTATGTGAACCAACTAGTGTGCAGTCCCAGATCATAACTGGTATTGTTATTACCATTTCTTTAAATTATTGCATGTTGAAATGCTCAGTAAACTATTACAAGACTAGCAGCTATATGTTCTGCACTATCTGTGCCATAACCATGGGAATCTTTTTCTTTTCTGCTGAATAGAATGTAGAAGTTTTTGATGTTAAAAGCACATTGTTCATTTTCTGCAATAAAGAATTAATAATTAAAAGAGATTGGTAAAATGTATCCCACTGTTTTTTTTTCTTTTTGTGTTCTTGTGTGTTACAGACTTTCTTAGCAGTATTTAAATTGCATATTGAGAAGTGGACTCTCAAACTACTGATCACAGTGCCCAGATACTGTATCTTTACAACTGCTGAAACTTCCAATGATGAGTGAGAATGTTAGACAATGGAGCTACCCATAATAACTTCATGGTTAGACATAACTAAAGCCACCTGATCCCTAACCCACAGAGCGGACGAACTTCTTTCGTTCATGTTATCACTACGTAAACACTAACGGAGCGGCGTCAGCCACAGAGGTGCTACGCAGGCTGCCCTATCCCTACATACTGTGCATGTTATCATGAAGCTACTGCCAATTACATGTATAGTCATACATGTTCCTTAAGTATTTGGGTGTTGTTGGGAAAGGGGGGGGGGGTGGCAAGGAAGATGGCTGGATTTTCCTCATATTTGGTGTTGGGGGAAAGCAGAGAGGGAGACATTGCATTTGACCTTATTTTCCTTATGGTTGTCCGAGGTAAGTTGAAATCATGACAGTTGGCTAGGATAACATAGATGACACTACAAATCGATCCAAGTATAACAGTATTCTCTCCATACATGTAAACACTAAACGAAAAGTTTCAAGAAGTTTCACAGCAAGCCATTGTGTGGAGTAACCCAATAAGTAAGGTGGTTTCATCTTATTTCCTCGGTTGCCCTGTCTTCCAGGGGCCTAGGGTGAGGTATAGAAAGTTTCATGTTCCGATGGGGTTGGGGATTAACTCATCTAGGCTATATGTTGTGACGTCGCCAGACTTTCGAACGGGGAGGGGGGCACAACGTCCGCCGGGGGCACACAAAATAAAGAATGAGCGTTGCTGGAAGCGTGGGGACGTGAAGAGTTCCTCTGTATATGTTTGGGCCCCTGTTGGGGTCCAGGGACTGAGGTATTTACAAAATTGTGGCCATTAAAATGAAATATTTCAGCACTAAACAGACTGGAGAAGTTTTCGTGCAAGTTACTATTCTTTTGTGGAGATATCATCACTTTTGGGTCTCTGGTGTGGTGCTTGGCTCCACCTTGGTGAGGATGCAGGAGAGCAAAGCTCCAACTACAAGTTCTCTGGTATTTATTGTAGTGCGCCAGACTACAATCTTGGCTTTGCTGGCCGACTGCTGAATTCTTTTGTTAAGCTTTGCATGACTTGTAACGCCTTTCCTGCGCGTACCGTAACTTAGTTCGTACAAATAACCAAGCTTGACCTTCTATAACAACAGCAGTAAGTCGATCTGTGGATATTAAATAAAAACCCATACAACAAAAGCAAATACCATGACTACAAGAAAGGTTAACGAGTTAACTCGATGAAAGAGCTCTACGGATATAATTCCCAGAAAACGCAATGAAATGTGATTCGCCATTTACCACTGAGGTTTAATTTCTGGATTATATTTCTGTTATAGTAATCCTTGCTTCTTGGCACGCAAGTATAGATCTATTATGATTTGGAGTACACTTCCCTAAAATTACCAGCTAAGTCCTTCTGCTGCGTCTCTGAGGAAAGGTTTACTAAAATATTTTATTAGTACCTATTAATGCTGTAGGCGGGGGACGGTAGGATGGTGGGTGTGTGGTGTGGGGGGTATGGGAGGGATTGTTTCTTTTGCTTTTCTCTGTTAACATTTTGTTTATTCTCTGTGGGAGTGCTTTTGTTTTTAAGCCCTGAAGGGTTTTTAAGAGTACTTCCATTCACAACACTGATTTTATTAATTTGTTGTTAACTGTATAATCTGTCACTATGTTTATATATTGTTGTGATAAAACAAAATAAATGAAATGAAATGAAACAAGGCATATATCATGTACTGCTTGAATGTGAATTTACTTCATTGCACTGGATTGAGAGAGTTGTGCTGTACTCCTCTCACGTTTTAGTTCAATGGTGAGAACAGAGAGCTATATATATATATATATATATATATATATATATATATATATATATATATATATATATATATATATATATATATATATGTGTTTATATATATATATATATAGACTTGGCTATATATATATATATATATATATATATATATATATATATATATTATATATGATTCAAATGAACGCTGTATTAAATAGTCGCATAGAGACCTTAGGCCATTTTTCCTCTAACAAAGCACTTGCCTTATACTGAAAGAGGATATTTATTTGTGAATGGAAAGCTTAGCCTCAAGCAGGATTCGAACCAGCGACCTCCCGCATACAAGGCGGATGCTCTGACCACTGAGCCATTGAGGCCTATATGGTAGAACGCTCAGGCCTCAATGGCCACACAGGCCTCAATGGCTCAGTGTTCAGAGCATCCGCCTTGTATGCGGGAGGTCGCTGGTTCGAATCCTGCTTGAGGCTAAGTTTTCCATTCACAAAAAAATATCCTCTTTCAGTATAAGGCAAGTGCTTTGTTAGAGGAAAAATGGCCTAAGGTCTCTATGCGACTATTAAATACAGCGTTCATTTGAATCATTCATATAAAGTCGCTACGTCACTCTACCTACTATATATATATATATATATATATATATATATATATATATATATATATATATATATATATATATATATATATATATATATATATATATATATATATATATATATATATATATATATATATATGACATAACAGCAATATGGACGGAAGTTTTTGACAACTTCAACACCTAACTTGTGGGCCAGCACGCTTACAACAACGAACAAGTTACACTATACATTTCTAATTCTCATAATATACCATAGAGCTCGAAGCTGTGGAATAATATCCAAGTAAAATTTGCAACATGTTTCTATCATTTCTTCCGCGTCCAGTGTAATATCAAGAGATTGGGTTGTAGAGGGGCCGAGAGGAAACAGTATCCCCCCCCCCCCTTCCTCCACCGAATGCAACTCCTATCCGAGTTATTTTAAACTGCAAGAACTTGCCTTACACGGACCACAATTCTGCGTACTCGCAAGCAAATGCAGTTTTTAAAAGTTACACTCATTGTGAGTTTCATGGGGAGGAGTCATAGCTGCAGTCGACCCATAATTCCAGGGGTATCACTCCAGGGGGTGTGGGGTTGCTATACACCCCCTTGGAATTTCAAAGTGCCGTCTATTGGGAAAATTTGCGGTGCGTAGGGAAAAATTGACTTTCCGCAATTCATTTCTGTTTGTGGCGACAAGAATGTCGGAAAATTTTATGATCATAAAGTTTTACTTAAAGGGAGAATGCAGTCACCCCAATAAAGAATTGTATAGTAGACTATCCTATTTCCTGACTGGCTCTTGAGAATCATGTGACAGTATTTTTCTCACCCAGTTGTAAAATTTACAAGGAGCAACTGTTTGATTTACCTTGAATATGCAATATTTATGTTCTAAAATATCATGAAAGATACTTGGAAGCGAAATAAGAAGAAATTTGTGACATTTAGCTATTGTTTCAAAATAAGTTTGAGGCGACTGCTTCTGACCTTTAAAGTAAATTAGTGTCGGGTGAAAATATTGCTTTGGATACATTTAATCAGGGACCTAACCCCTCCCAGATTAAATGTATTAGGAAACTGTTCTGTTTGTTAGAAAATTGTTATAGGCCTATTCTGTTGAGACAGTAATCACAAATTAAGGGAATTTGTGTGTCAGTAAATGGACACTACTACATTTTTTGGGAAGTCACTCTCCTTTGAAGAAATACAGGCTATCGGAAAAATTAAAGTGCTGTGTTGTGTAATTATCTGCCATGAACTAGACAACATGCCCCACACTGCGAAATTAAAGCCTGTTGAAATAATGCAACTCACTCTGACTGAGTTGTAGTAGGTAGTCGTGGCCATTTGTGTCAGGTCGCAGTGGGATTGCAGGTAAGGTTAATCACGCAGCACACTGCCAGGATGGATTAAATCTAGTGTTCATCAATCGCGCATGGGGGAAACTATATTGACTTTCCGCAACCGTCATCTGATTTCGTAAACACTTCTTTATTGGCAAGTTCATAAAAATCGAGCCTCAGTTGGATTGATGGCAGCCGTAAACTGCCATGACCTTACTTAACTGCAACGCAACCCCTCCCCCACCTCCCGACTTCACCACGAGAATTAGACATTGATATTTCCGATTTTGGTCACGCAGAAGACTGTCGGATAGTATTCGGGTCGGTGCAGTTTGCGTGGGTTTTCTATTTACTCAAATCGCGAAGTCAAAGCGAGTATGTGTTTGCTGTAAATATCCTACTTGAAAGCGCGTTAACTCTTTATTGAGATGGTTGCGAATGAGGCTCACTTTTTGACTGAGCGCTATACCTAATACTATCGACACAGTGGCCAAAAGAAAAGGGTTAAAACCGTTGTTTTACATGTCTTTTGAATGTTATACCTTGCCAGGGGTGCAAATCGCGGCAGCAAAGGGGACCGTGGCCCCCAGAGCAAAATATTTGATGGACGAAAACATAATTCCCACCCCACCCCCCGAAATTTTTAATGGCAATAATCAAATAGTCGAATTCATGGGGGAATTTCAGGTGCTTTTACAATGTAAGATGAAGTAAAACCTTACTAAAATGCCTATAAAATGCTGTTTCGGCGCGTTACGCGCACATCCATCATATATTATGTTTTGATGGGGTTGTTAGGCTATCTACAGTCACCATGCACTGAGATATCAAAGTCTGAAGAAATTGTGAACATGATGATATTCCAAGTAAGGAATCCTAAAACTTCATATACTTAGCATACGGGTACATCATATCGAGGACCAAAACCTTGCAGCAATTTTTGGTGAAGAAACTTTCACACTCTAAAAAAACAGCTAGTCAATTGGGGCACGAACCGGAATCTTGTCAAATATTTGACAAGATTTGTTTCAAAATTGACTAGGAATGGTTCAAAAGTGAAACTATTCGTTTCATTTATGAGCCGAAACTAGTCAAAGATTGACAAGATTCCGGTTCGTGCTCCTATTGATTAGATTCTATTCAAATTCGACGAGGCATTTTTAGAGTGTACTTTTGTGTAATGAAGTGATCGAAAGCTCGATTCCGTTTTTGTTTCATATTTCATCATTTGCACTGGCTTGACTTAAACCCTGGCTATCTTATTCAATTGTTAAGAAAATTCCAAGTTGAACCATTGTTGCACTGGTTTATCCTACCTGCTAATATCACATTGTGCTTTACACATGAACCAGTATGAATGTTTTGTTATTGTAAAAAAAATGTGAGAATTTGTGAGAGGTACAGAAAGTTTAACTTGACGCAGATAATTACTTTACTGGGCGTTTTATTGTTCCCTTTATTTGAACTAAGGCAAATAGCTGCAGAAGGGGTAAGGCCATAATTATGTAGACTATTGGTAACTGCCCCCCTCGCTGTGGCTATCAGCTGCAGTTGGACATGTGTATTGTTCCCTTTTGCAACTTACCGCCATCTGAATACAGGTAAGCTTTCTAAAGGTAACAGGTACTGTTAAATACACTATAGGTCTAGTCATAGATCCATACGGTTGCTATAAACGTTTTCTGTTTACCTGGATGCTATGTACTGAGTGAACCATGCGTATCCATAGACCCTCCCTCTAGCCTTCGTTCCATTCAATACTGAGGCAAAGCTAAGTAAATATCTGACTTTGTAAGCATTTGGCGTGGCGGTAAAGTGGTTTGACGCAATAGACATAGAAGTAAGCCGTATTTGTTCGGACCCTGGAGAGGTGTTGACCACAGCTATGACGTCAATTGTCTTTCTCTTCAAACCTTCGAGGTCGGCCTAACCTTCATAGCAGGTGTGGAATATGTACTCCTCCTTTGACGTACATTGCGAGTGCAGTCAGTGTGGGTGCATGCAGGAGCAATACACGTCCGCCGGGCGGGCAAAGGTCGGCCCAGACTAAAGCTGTCAGTGGATCATGATGACACTGTAACACAAAAGCTAACCGTGGAGCGGACGTATGGCAAGCCGTTTTACTTTTTATTCGATATTTGATGATATCAACAATTAATTGGTGATATCAAAATTAATGGCTGATATCAGCAAATGAATTGCTGATAATTTCAAATGAATTGGTGATATCAGCAAATGAATTGCTGATATCAACAATTAATTGCAGATATCAGCAAATAATTGTTGATATCACCAATTATTTGCTGATATCATTAAATGATTTGGTGATATCAGCAATTATGTACTGATATCAACAATTAATTGCTGATATCACCAATTAATTATTGTTGATATCATCAAATATCGAATAAAAAGTAAAATGGCTTACCATACGGACGAAGGTTTTCGTTCGCCTCGGCGCTTCTCGATGGTAGCTACTTAAAGAGGCAGCCACCGAAAGCAGCTATGCAGGCTACACCTAATTTACCTTGTAAACCTGGTCACACGATCTCTCTATCTTAATGGGCACTCCCGTGATCCCGAAACGGTGACGGTCACATACAGAAGTACAAGTACTGCTCAAACGGTTTTCAGTGATTGGAAGCACTGGCGTTTTTAAACTTTAACTCAGAACAGAAAAGAGAGGTCTACGACGTCACCAGGCCAAGCGAGCAAACTTATTTGGCAAATCAACATACTTGTCAGGCAAACTGTAGAGAGTAAAGAGTTCTGTTTTCAAGAGCTAGTAGGGATCCTATCTTTCGTGCCTTGTCACAGTCTTTCAACCCCACGCCTTCAATTTTTCTTATAATAAGATATAGATTTGCATTAAACGACTGCAATGGTCAGTGGCGAATACATGGTGGACGCAAGGGTCGCATCCCCTATTAGCACCTAAAATGTATAAAAAGAATAACAAAGAAAAGAAGAAAAACAAAACGATATACTCAGTGCATGAACATTCTTGGGATGGAGGTGGATTCAAAGTGTACAATATTTGACATCTAATCCCCCTTCTGAGAACCAAAAGGCGGGGGTACGGGGGCACTACTGTTTACCCCATTGGGAAAATCGATTGCACAAAAAAATTTCTTACCTATGAACAGTAGCATCGCCAAGGGAGCATGCCCCAAGTTATTGTCGAATAGAAATTTTAATGATCCCATTAAGTTACAAAAGGTATGTAGGGGAGTAGGAGTAAGGTTATTTTACGAATGAACGATGGGCGAATTTTGATTGTTTTCTGTCACAAATATTTCGTTAAGTAAAATAAACGTGCGCCCTCACACCTGTCCTTCCGTATTTCTTCAACACCACTTCAAAGGTATTGGCTTTATTCAACGGTAAAGGTTTCTCGATTACTGTTTTCCCGTTCACATGTGATTATGGAGGGACATGGCACAGGTTGCATACATGTAAGGGAGATTTATTCTCTCTTCTCTGACTTTATATAAGAAGATTGTCAATTCAAATGGCCATGGTAGCAGACATATTTTGTAAGAAAAGTGAAATAAGTCACTGCTGACCTGTACGTAAGTTTTATCATAGTCACTGATATCTATTGCAAAATTTCGGGGCGCTTCGAACACAACATTATAAGTACAATAACACACATGAACTACTCTGGCCCGAAAACCCAATCAACTAAAGAGGACTGGCGTCAAGAGGTTTTCATGTCGCAACTTCATACTTTGAGTAACCATAATATGATTTAAAACTTATTCAAACATATTTTTGGTCCATGGGGACTGTGTGTTTATGTAATATATTTGTAAAGAATACACGTTTTAAATCAGTGTTGGTCCTATCCCCCTTTGGTTATACATACTTCCTTCTCTCTCGTTTTTTTGTGAGCTCTCCTCGCAGATTTCGTTCCAAGTTTGTAAAGATTTAATGACTTTGAAGAGCTTGGTATGCTCTCTGTGTTACTTGGAGGAGAGCTGAAAAGCTCTATGCAAGTATCTTCATATCTTTTCTTTTCTTTCTTTTTTTTTTTGCTTTTCTTTCATTTTCTTTTCGATTTTTTCTGTTCTTTACTTTTCTTTTTCTTTTCTGTTTGTTTTTTCTCTTTCTTTCCTCTCTTCCCCTCCTCTCTTCTGCGTTTTTTCGTTTTCCCGCCGTCTCGATTTTACCTCGAATTTTTTCTTAAGGGTAGGCACCCCTGGTCCTCTGGCAACGCTACTGGAATAGATACCCAAAGATAAACCATGCGAATATCATCCACGATGAACGATTGCATTACATGATGGAAGTCACAATGATAAATTAATTCATCCTCTTTAAAGTGGACGTTATGCAGCCCTAGTTGATGGTGATTCGTTTGAGAAAGTAAGCGAAAACTTTACATGAACATGCGATGTCCATTAATGCGACACAAGTGGACCTTAAACGTTATAAGGAAAGTCGAATGGAGCGGTTTCGTTATGATGTATCACTTACTTGATGGGTTATTATTCCAATAATATGCATCCAAGAGGCCAGGACTTTGGGCCTTCGTAGATGGGACTCCGATGGCAACAAAGGGATTAAATCACATTTTATTTGAAATAGCTCGGACAGGTATAACCAGGGCCGTCGCGACCGGGGGGGGGGGGTGTGGGGGTGTCTCACCCCCCCCCCCCAAAAAAAATCGTCAGAGCGACGATAGTCGGAAAATCTGAAATGCCAGTTGGAAGTTTTGATATCTCAGTCTAGCACATCTTTCCGACTGAGCCTATGCCAACTTTGTAGGCCTATATATTTTCCAACTAGACCAAGTAAGAATAATACCAAACGTTATTTTCCTCACGTAAAATCAAATCAAAGCTGTCCTTTTTTCGCAAATTCTTCTCAAACTCTCCAAATTTTCGCGGGCTCCGTGCGCTTCAAACTTACCTCAGTGTTGTTCTTATTATCAATATCTTCCGATAGCAACTTTCGGAGAAGCAGAACAGCAGAAGTTGAAAGCTGTTTACAAATTACCAGGTAAAAGACTGGCTTTTTGAGTGGCATGTTGGTTTGTTGGGCAATTGAAAGTATCTCGATGCAGATTCTGAATGCAGGTTTTATTATGGAAATCTTATTTAATGAAAATTTGGGCGTGCTTCGCGCGCATGCGTCACGATTTACAATCAATCTCATAAACATTATTAAGGTAATTATACCAGAAACAGTTCTATGGGAGCTAGGCGCTTTAGCCCCCTCTCCAATTTTTTCCGAGCCCCACAAAATTGCGCAAAATTTTATATAGACTAATATTGGTGAAGACATAGATATACTCAGAAAATATTCCAAACGTCTATTTATCAGGCCCGTAGCCAGTAAGTTCTGTAAAAATTCTTTCTATAACTTCAAAAAATTGTCGCGCGCTACGCGCGCTTCCATCTATACAGTAGTTCTATCTAGTGGTAACACCCCCGTTTCAAACATATTGGATTTCAACGTTTCTACAAATGTTGTTCTTCCGTGTAGGCGTGATTCTAGAGAAACACGAAAATGCATCGTTGCGAAGTTCTTTCCTCTTTTTCCTAACCTTTGGAAGATTCTTTCTTCAGCCTCGCCATCGTGGCAAACATATTTTGTAAGAAAAAGATCTTTCAGTTTCGTAGGAGATCCTTAATGGGTAAGATGAAGAATGTAATTCCCGACGACGACCATGCAGTCACCCGAACAAATTTCTTGGTTTTGTCTAGATTCTTCAATAAAAGCCCAAACTTTTTCAACTTTCCTTAATGAAAATTCAATATAACCCCAAATTTTTTGTAATATTTTTACCAATTTCACCTAACCAAATATTTTGTAAGAAAAAGATCTTTCAGTTTCGTAGGAGATCCTTAATGGGTAAGATGAAGAATGTAATCCCCGACGACGACCATGCAGTCACCCGAACAAATTTCTTGGTTTTGTCCAGATTCTTCAATAAAAGCCCAAACTTTTTCAACTTTCCTTAATGAAAATTCAATATAACCCCAAATTTTTTGGCGCGCTTCGCGCTCCTTATATTTTGAGTTCGGCAACCCATTGCATCTGTTGGGACTTAAGAGTAGCTGGCCACCAGTCAGAGCGCTTCCCCCCATGTCGGCAAATCAAAGCACCACCCCTGGCCGAGCCTGCGTGCAGGTTTTTCATTTTGGCATTGAAGTATACTCCCAAATTCCGGCGCGCTTAGCGCGCAATCCTCACAATCCACGTTGTATCACTTATGAACATTATAAGCACAACGTACCAGTGAACTTTTACAGCATAAACTAGGTGTACATTCTGAAACGCGCTTGTTAGTCCTAAACCCTTTTGCTATACCTGTCTGGGAGGTCTAGTATCATTTTTCTGCACCTATACTCTCCCTCCCGCCCATTCCCCATTGCTGGAAGCTGTTTGTCTGGATTTTCGTTCAAAATTAGTAAAAATACGATAGATGTAAAGTGCTTGGCGTCAAAGTCTATATTATTATTTAGGTGCCAGGTATAAGCATTACGTCATCGCCCATTTTATATAATTGATCCAGAGCTTCCAGGAGGCCTATACAGGTATATGCTAGCATTAGATACCAGAATAGAAGGCATTAAAGTAGATAAAAGGGGGAGGGCTTCAGGCGGTTTGTTGACAAGGTATTCTTCTCTTAGACAACATACTTTCTACTTTCACCTAACCAAATCTTAGTATTCACTAAATAATGGACATTTTCCAGCCATATATGATCAGTTCCACCTTTATGAAGTAACAGAGGAAGGATCCCCACTGCTGAATCATACAAAAGTAACGCCCATAAAAACGAAAATGCAATTTACGGGCCGCCACTCATTTGGAAAAAGAATCAAACCAGTCGGAAAAATTAGAATTCATTAAATTATGGACATTTGTTCTAGCCACATATGATCAGCTCCAAAAATATCCCAAAGATAGCCCCATTTTGCATCTAAGCAACCTTAAATTAAAAAAAATTTCTCAAAGGGGAGGGGTCAACCCCTCCCCTTTCGACCCCTCCCCCACGACGGCACCTTTATGTAGTGACAAAGAAATGATCCCCATTGCTGTATGTTAAACGCAGCGCGCGTATAAAACTGGTGCAATCTAAGCGCTACCATTCATTTGGAAAAAATCCAACCAGTCGAAATTTGTGACCCTCACACCTCCTCCCAAATATATGACCCTAGCTACGGCCCTGGGTATAACATCCAGACTATTGCACTACCTCACACAATCAAGACTAGGGGCCTAAAGATGGACAACGCAAATATTTTCCACTTTGATCGATTCTGCTAGATAATATACGTCAGATGATACGTCTGTATGAATTCCGCATCCCACTGAACGTGAGTACCCTTAGACCCCCATTTGAGATCATCCAGTATTCTACAAACCATAGGGGACATGCTGTCTACCATCCACTGCCCATTCATCTGACAGAAATGGAATTAAATTGCCCGGGAAGTAAAATCTGGGCATCTCCTCCGAAATTACGGCGATTACAGGTTTTTGGCCTTAATTATACGCACTAGAAAGGCCATAACTTTGGCCTTCGTAGATGGACCCTTGACGGCAGAAACAAGAATTAACTTTATGAAGCAGCTCGGTAAACAACAGAATCTGTTGTATTGGGGCCACTCCATAAAAAGGTGAACCACAGGAAAATCATGTTATTGGCTCTTTTTCCAAGTCCTCTCGGCCGAAGAGCCGAAGGGCGAAACCAAAAGTTTACTACCGAAGGATTTGTCCTCTCCAAAGGATCTCGATTCCCTGAAAGCATGTGCGGCTCAAAGAATTTTTGTTTCGGGGGAAGGGGCAAAATCAGGTCCTTATTCACCCCCTCAATATCTATGGTCCGCGTTGTATTGTACGGTAAGTGTATAGTTATTTATTTAAGTATTTTATTGATGTCCCATAAAGCTTTTAAAAGCTCTTCAGAAACCACTCAGGCAGTCAGTCAGGAGCTACACTATCTTTAAAAAATAGACATAATCATAACAGGCAGTTGATACTCCATGGGCGTAAGAGGAGAAAAGAAACGCGGCCTCGTCCGTTTGGATAAAACGATTTTTTCAAAGGGGAATGAGAATGTACCTATCTGAGAACGGTAGCTCATCACCTATTCATAAAGGGTCAGTCAGGAGTGTCACAACAGCTTTGATTAACTATATAACGTTCATTTTAAAAACAAAATGAAGTGCCAAAATTACTGCATTCTCGCAAGTCGGTCCAAAATTCGGGCAAAACATGACTTTTACCCCTTCGTGTTCTCCTATGCACTACTTCTACTGTTAAATTGAACACTGACTGGATATGCCTTCAAAACTTTCAGTCAATTCAAAGTTCATCGTAGTTTACCTTGATCCTACTGTCCTAGTACGCTGGGCACATTTTCTTTATCATAAACTAGAATATCCCCATTGAAGACTGAAGCTTCATTCGAGCCTAAAAACAAATCGAAACCACGACGCCTCTAATACTATTAATTAAATGACCCAGTAAACTTAGGTTGAATCTTGAAATTATCACGAAATACTTAGATGACAATTACGGAGAAATTTTGCAGTAGTATATACAACTTTATAAATAATACTTGTCATTTGTGTTGTGAGATGGAAAGGATGATACCGTCCAAATGTGGAAATACTTTTTGTTTGCACCGTCTCATATAACATGTGTTTTCTTTTTTTTTTTTTTTGAAGATTGAAGACCGTGGTTTCCAAAATTTGGGGGGCATTTGCCCCCCGTGCCTATGGCGCGGCGCTAATGCCTGAAAGGACAACAAGACCTAACATGGCCAACTTCTTGACCTTGAGACATCTTCATCATGGGTCTGTCATGCGTAGCTCCATTATCACCACATTATTTGCTGTTACACACTTGGTACAGTTTCAACTTGACTTCCTCGCATATTACCCTATGAGCAACGACATGAAATTATTTTGAATGTACGTCTTTTTAAACAATATATGTTAAATGCTGTCCTCTATAGCCAACAAACCTGAAATTTGGTGAAGCATGTGTCGGACGTACACATTCCAAAATGTCAGATTTCAAAATATTTGTAACTTGGAATGTATTAGAGCTATTGAACATGAATTGTCAAATAGTAGAGAGGTAGAACTTATTGTGTGACAAATTGAGATGTTATTTGTTTTATTTACAATTAGCCTATGCTATATTTATGTAGTGACGAATGTACGGTCTGCACAAGAGTAGGCCCTTCACATGCACAGCGCGCCACAACTGGGATGCATAGGAGAATTTGCCCAGTCACGGCCTTCGCTCCCCCACTCCGCTCCTACAAAAAGGTATACAACTAACAGGAAAAATGCTAATGCACATCATTTCCTCACCCTAATTTTTGCTTTTCCCCTCTTGCCCCTTCCCAGCCACTTCTGAAATCCTGGTGCCGCCACTGGTTCGTCAGAGGAAAAATTGTACGTTCTTCACAAAGAAATTTCGTACATATGGTGGGAAAGCAATAAAGACTTCAAACGACTTTAAATAAGATATGTAGATCAAATCCTTCTTTAGAGAATGAAAAGTAATTTTACTGGTATTCTATTTTAAAACACAGTAAACCTTCAAACGAGAAGAGACTGAAAATTTGACTTCCTGATGGTATGTCCATCAAAAAGAGCTGATTTCAATTTTTTTCCAGTTTGTTTGGGAGAACAGGAATTAAATCCTGTAAAAGTATAACTGAATGTTGATGTTCCACAACCCCACCTCCCCCCTTAAAAAAAAAAATTAACCTCATATCTTTGGCCATTTAGATCGGAATTAACAAACTGTCTGAAATACATTATTTCGGAATTGCCCATACAAATGGGTTGAATGTTCTGCAGTTCTGATAAAGCTTATTTTCATGAAGTTAGCAGCGGATTTTTAGCATGACGCCCTCTCAATGAAACTGCTTGCAGAGTTCCCTGATACGATGTCGCGAAGTGCGTGAACACCTTAGTTATATCGTTACCGAGTTATAATCCAAATAAAAATTGCATCCGGGAGGTCAGGACTGTAGCCCATCGTAGATGGAACCTAAAATAAAAAAAATACGTCTGTTCAACGCTGCATGAAAGTGGTGGCGCCAGATTATTCCCAACGGAGAGGCAATAACCCGAAGCCCGGGTAACGGAGACAGATTGCCGAGGGACGGGGAAGTCAAAATTTTCGGCACGCCAGAAAATTTTGGATTTAAATTGGAAAAATGTAAAAATATTTTTTGATTGAAAATATTTTGATATTTTTGCGTTTTTATAGCAAAAATTGGAGAAGGCTGGGGTGTTATCACAAAAATTTGGGAAAGTTGGGGTCTTAATTGAGGGTTCTTCTCTCCTTGAGAGCAACACAAATAGACCTAAGCTGTGGGAGACTCTGGTCGCCGTCGAGAAGTACAGACGTTATCATACCCAGTTAGTCCCCGGAGAAATTCGCTCTTAAAAAGGGATGCACTGTTTAATCAGAACAGGGTAAGGGTCCCATATGGGCCAGTCCGTATGAACCATATGGGGTAGTTCTAGGGCCCATGTGGGCAACTGCCACATATGGGCCCCAGAACTATACCATATGGATAATATGGGCATATGGGCTGGCCCATGTGGGGCCCTTATAAATCTTGGGTGCAAACTCATATGGGCCTCATATGGATTCACCTATATGGGGCCTATGTAGGTTTGCTACCTGGGATATAAACCGAGACCACGGAGTTGTTATCCGAATAACAACTCCCTGCCCAGACTATGTTCAGAGGGTTCACTCTTTGGCTGAAAAGCAGTTTTATATAGTTACGGAGCGCCACCCTTTTAAGTATTGCTTGAGCTTATTGCTTACTTCTGCCGAACAATACAGTTTCAGATTAAGAACACCGGTGGCCTGTGATTTGTAATGGTGTACCATCAGACGAACGCGCAGGCAAGCCCAAAGTCAAGGAGGTACAGGGGGCGCCCCCTAAATTTTTTGCTCCAAGAAAATTTAAAATTACCATTGCCTTAATGCATTTTAACACATATGGCCTCCCTTAAAAAAGTATTTCGACCCCTGGAAGTTATCTCACCCCTTTTGTCTGCCATGGCTACGGGCCTGCTCGTAGGCACAGTAACGCAATAGCCAATTGTCACAATAGTGGACCATTATACCATGACTTCCTATAGGTTGTCGAGTTCCCATCCATCCGAAGCCGACCGAATGCCGTCTTGCCTTTTTTTCTTGGTCAACGTAACATTCAAAAGTTTCTGTCTCATATTTTTCTTTTGCCCTTTCCAGTTTATTGCCTTGATTCATTATTGTGGTTCGTTAATTTCGCTCAAGTCATTTGTCTGATCAACACATTTGACCCCACTTTATTCAGCCCATGACTGTTCGATGCAATCACTGGGTGTCCATGATTTGGCAACCAGATTTGGCAATCTTAACATTTTTCGAACATAGATTTGTGTAAGGAAACTGAAAAGAGAGGATTCATGGCTGCAGTGGTCCCATAACCCTTGAAAACAGATGTTGAACAAAAATTTCGGCATACAAAATCTCCCAGTAATTATGCCATGCATCAAGATAAATACATGTGGCAAAAAGCCCCGGAAAATTTACTGAGAGTATTATGTGCAATTTTAGCGGGTACTTTACATGAGTGATGAAGTGAAAGTGAATCCTCGAGTCTAAATCTATACATTAAAGTATTATTGTGTATTACTTGAATACCCAAAATTCGTTTGGGGTACACTGGGGCCATCCGACTAACCGTTTGGGGCATATACCCCCAGACCTTCTTGGAGACACCAGTGGTTACCCTCTGCTTGTGCCTAAACAGTTAACAGGGTGCAAGCACCGTATCGCCCATGCCTTGGGTGCGGATGGGGGGTTGTCCATGCTTGACATGAAATAATTTCACTTCTCATCCTGGCTCGTATGATACCGACTCTTCTCATTTCAAAAATAAAAACCCACTAGGCCTACTGTGAGCCTGTAAGTTTGGTATATTGCCTATTGTCACCGTGGGTCACATTACGGCGTAAACACTTTAGCTGACAGAGCTTTGTAGATTCGAACAGGATCCTTCAACGACATAAGCTAGGGGCCGATCGAGAAGTCATTTCTTACAAGCTTTTCATTACAGAAGCGCGCTACGTTGCATTTAATTACTTTCACTAATTGGCTTACACAGGAAAGAAAACATGGTCTCCGTCCTCTCATTTTTCGTTTTCGCTTTCAATGTTTACATAACGCCTGTCTCCTTAAAACTCACTGCTGAAACATTTGAATTTTCTTGCCGTGAACATCGAATTTGAGCTCGGGCGGTCGAATAGTTAACACCACATGCTGCATAGTATGTAATTGCCCGACGATCTTCCGTGGCCTCCAAATCGACTCAAGCAATAGCAACTTAAATCATTTTTGGCACAACATAATTTTCAATGTAATCACCGCAACAAAAATAAACCAGAAAGCGAAAAGGCTTAGTGATTCCTTGCCATATATTGTAACAAACATGAATAACCCACATGACAAGCATGAGATCCCCCACTCACAGTTATCCTGCTTGAGATATCATGTTAATAAGGTCAAAAGCTTTTGAAATCTTGAGACCAAAAATGACCTACATGCTAAATATGAACAATCCACAGGCCAAGTATGTGATCCCTCATACTTATCCTCCTTAAAATATCATGTTTACTAGGTTTTGACCTTTTGTGACTTCAACTGACCTTTGACCTGCACGAAAAATAGTAGGGATCATCTACTCAATACGAACAACCCACATGTCAAGTGTGAGATCAAAAGTTATCTGTGAGATCACAGTTATCCTTCTTGAGATATCGTGTTTACAAGGTTTTGACCTTTTGGCCTATGGTGACCCCAAATGACCTTTGACCTCCACCTAAAACAATAGGGATCATCTAGTCAATATGGGCAATCAACATGCTATGTATGAGATCCCTTACAGTTATCCTTCTTGAGATATAGTGTTTACAACATTTTGACCTTTTGACCTCTGGTGACTCCAAATGACCTTTGACCTTCACCAAAAATGATAGGGATCATCTACTTAATATGGGCAATCAACATGCTAAGTATGAGATCCATCACAGTTACCCTTCTGGAGATATCGTGTTTACAAGAATTTAACCGTTTGACCTCCGGTGACCCCAAATGACCTTTGACCTCCACCAAAAACAACGGAGGTTATCTACTCAATATGGGCAATCCACAAGCTAAGTATGAGATCCTCACAGTTACCCTGCTTGAGGTAGCGTGTTCACAAGGTTTTGCCCTTTTGACCACTGGTGACCCCATATGACCTTTGACCTCCACCAAAATACTAGGGATCATCTACTCAATATGGGCAATGGACATGGTAAGTATGACATCCCTGACATTAATCTTCTGGAAATACCATGTTTACAGGCAAATTCTAGGGTATTTACCACTTGACCTCTTGTGCCACCAAATGACCTTTGACCTCCACCAAAAAGAATAAGAATCATCTACTTAATATGGGCAACCTACCTGCCAAGTATTAGGTCCCTCGGAGTTACCCTTGTTGAGATATCGTGTTTACAAGGTTTTGACCTTTTGACCTCCTGTGACCCCAAATGACCTTTGATCTCCATCAAAAACAACAGAGATCATTTACTTAATATGGGCAATCTACATGCCAAGTATGAGAACCTTCGGAGTTTCCCTCTTCGAGGTATCGTGTTTACAAGCAAAAGTGTCATATACCCACACATACACACACGCACATTTGTGCTTTACATACTGTTTGAGGACCTCATTGTTTTCTCTATCAGTCTATTGTGTTTGCTTCCTTAACCCTAACTTTAACCATAGACTCTCTATTGTTAAACTTCTGAGGACATGAGAAATCTATTGTATTTCCTTCTAAGGACCTGAAATCCATTGTTTAGGTCCCCAATCTGAATGGAAAGTAAGTGCGACATCATCATCGCATAAATTCCTTCAGCCTTCGGCAAGGAATCAAACAAGGGCAACAATGTTGCCGAAGCTCAGCTTTTCCTGTTGACCTAAAAGTCTGCAGTCGATATTTTGGTTGGGTCTGTAATTCATGTTGTTCATACGTACGTTAGAAAACAAAGAGATAAATATAAACTGAATGCAATGAAATATGTATTGAACTCCCGAAGTCTCTGAAAGACTAAATCTGGTACACAAAGTTAACTTTATATACTGCACAGATGTTTGTATACAAATAATGAATGTTTATGAGTGTGCTGCTTTGTAGACCTCATTTGTTTTCCACAATTAGACCCAGATAGTAACTTGCCATGAAGAAATTTTACATATGGTTAAAGGTCTTAAAAGCGATATTTTGCCCCAAACATATTCCTTGAACTTGCCCAGGGACAAAAGTTCAAATACGTGTTGCCACTATGATTTGGAAAAACCAAAACTGCTCAATTACTCAATATAAAGGGAATTATTTCTAAATTAAATTCTTTACGCGCCTAATTCTGAGTACTCTTTAGTCCCGTTTTCGCCCTCAAAATTATTTTACTGCATAACATTTTTATGATTGGGATCTACCAGGTATAAATCGTCGATCGCTTTTAGGACCGGTGAATGTGTCGCAACAGGCCGGAGGGTAACTACAGTTCGTAGAGAGCGAGGGGAAATATGCACACTTACACTAAGTCTAAGGCTATTGAAATATCATCCCCCATGGCTTTCCCTTAACAACTTGGTGGGGCTTTCGGCAACGGAGAACAAGACTGAGGCGGTTCCTGCAGTGTCGACGCCCATGTGACTGCACCGACCTCGTAGCCTGACAAGGTACTGAATGGGGGCGAAATGGCTTCCAGGGGCTAACAAATATTTAAGAGGCCAAATGTATACAAATGCCATTAAGCCAATGGCAACTTGAAAACTTGCTAGGGGGCGAACAAATTTCAAAGAGGGATTCGCCCTCTTGGCCCGTTTGACTGGAAGCCTGAGCTGCACAGTTCCTGCAGACACCGAGACTGACATATGGCACACGCCTTCAAAAAGCACGTTTTCCTTTTCAAACCGAAAATTGTTTTTGGAATGTTAGCACAACCGTCAAGCTTAAACCATATGAAGCATTGTATTTTCAATCAACGTGCTATGTTCTTTGTTTAAAAGAAAAGGGTGGGTTCCTCTTTCCTCTTACGACATTTCCTAGACAACATTCACCTTAACTTGAAGTAGTGTACCCCGCGCGGCCATCCCAATTCACGCGGCGAGTCGCTTCTTTCCTTCATGTGACAATATAAACTAATTTGCTCTTAAGGAAGGATAAGCCATTTGTTTACCTTTCATACTAAATAGTTTTTGTCCAGAAATGTTAAGAAACGCATTCAGACATCAGGCTAAGTTGAATACTTGTTTCTGCCTCAACACAAGAATGTGTAGGCCTATGTTATACCACTGTTTCGCACAAGGCCACATATTCGCAAGAACTTGCACAACTTTCAAACGTTCGGTATTTCTTTTCGAGTAGGCCTAACCATCCAACCAATTTAGCTAGTCAAACTCCTGAAAGAGATCAGTGCCACGTGTTCACGTAGCGCCTGCATAGTAGGCTGTACGGTATATTCCTTATTCATGTCATATCCCTGGTTTGGAAAGCAAAGAGCTAAGCAAACATAGTCTGACATAGTGAGGTAGCCCACGTACGGTATTCAAAAATAGATACACTGCACTTTGCGTAAACACTTGCCACATGATTAAGCACGAGACGTCCTGTACATTTATATATGTTCAGTATACTTTTGTACCTTGTTTCGTTGTACAGTCTCTCAAATGATAACAACTGGGATTCTCGATGTAGGCCTATTCTCGAACATGAGGACTTGGCCAGAATTTGTTTCAAAAAGTGCTGTTTTCATGCTTTTAATGATTGCAGAAACGAAAAAAAAAAATGTAACTTTTGTTCAGAACAAATTGAACTATCTATATGAAACATATTATCAAGACTGGTGCAAAACTGAAAGACAAGTAGGGAATTTTACGTTTTCAAACAAAGCCCCCTCCCAAGGTCAAATAGCGGTCAAATTAATCGAAAAGAGTCGCAGCATGCATACTTTCGCTAACATCTCTACTAAATTTTAGGCAAATCTAACGAAAAACAGCGAAATGTCAGGCACTTAAACGCAATGTTATGGTGACAGACGTTTGCTGTGACGTAGATAGCTTTAGCTCAAAATGGATCTACTGCTCCTCTCAGACCATGATGTACACTGAGATTATGTTCAGATCTGGGGATTGCTCTTCGGTTAGCACAGTGAGTTGTTACACCTCACTGGTTAGCAGAAGAGCAAGCTCGTATACTGTACTTGTGAGGGCGCCCCTATTTAATGTATTGTCGTGAGCCGCTGATCAATGCTGCGGCGGAATAACAGTGTTCCCAACTAGATCATTGGCGGTGTATTTACATGCGGAACGTGATTTGTAATGATGAACCATTAGAGAACCGCCCAGGTCGGATACGTACGTATTGGACAACTATCACAATGCTGGACCAATGGTCGACCATAGTGACGTGTCATAGGTCGATTGCTGAAAAACTTCAGACCGAAGTATCTCGAATTCCATAATCGATTCCCCCACCCAGGGGCGGGATTTGATGTCTGAAACTGGCGGTCATAGCCGGGTGGACTGTCAAACAGCGCCGAAAGGTCCACGAGAGCGCGAAGCGCTCCCCCTAACGGCGTGGGGTCCAGGGGCCCCTGGCGGGATTCAGGGAACGAAGCCCCCGAAAGCTCTGGGGAATTTACGAAATTGTAGGCATTAAAATGATGTATTTTAGCTTTAACTTCAAATGACATAAGGTGGGCAATTAACAAAAATGACAATTTGACTTTTTCCAATTATATTCTTACTCCATGAGACTAGCAGTCATATGGGATCGACAATACTGAGGGCTTGAGGAAGTAGGGGAGAATGGATTATTTTGAGGGTCTCCAGGAACTTTGGAACAATAATCAGAGTTGAGACATTTAATTATAGCCCATTGTTTTTATTTTTATTGCATAAAAATTTCCTTCTTTCCCCAGGTGCCAGTTCTTTCCATAGAGCAGGATATGGGAATCTAGGGTCCTCCCACAGAAATCTTTCTTAAATTTGACGGCTTTTGCGGCCATTCTGGACCATTTCTTGAGAAAGTTCTGCTTCCCCAGGTGTAATTTGAAATGCTAATAAAATAGTTTTCATATGATGATTGCAAATTTAAGATAGTAACTGTCAGTCAATTTGCTGTGGATGGTGATAGTTGGTGAGGAAATTGAACAACGAAAGATTTAGCGAGGGATTTGGAAACAGTTATTTGGTCAAGCTGTCCTACAGGAAGTAATAACGAGGCAATTCCACCAAAGTTTTTCTATAGGCACAGCAGTACAGCAGTACTAATGAGACATCGATTTATATAAGGCTCATGGGAAGCACGCCGATTTGGGTTTTTTTTTTCGAAAATTGCGGTTCCCTGTACATGGGTAGGGTTTGGGACTTTGTTAGTAATTTTAGTGACCCTTATTTCTGAGCTTCAAGTCATAATCGTGTGGCGGGTAGGAGGAAAGAAAGTTGCGGTGCCAGACAAAATTTTCAACTGTTTAGTCAGTTTTCTCTGGAGGTGCAGGAGAAGCGCGCCGAGAAAAGATTTGCCTAGCAATTTTATGGTTTTTGATATTAATATTTTCCTTCTTTAAACATTGCAAAATTTAATCATAATAGGCTATTGAAAATTCTCTCATAATTTCTCTGGTCTCGCATACTTTCGCTCCTTTTTTATTAGTTTTAGTTTTTAAGCTCTGGAAAAAAGTAAGGGGCAAGTGTCCCCGCTTGCCCCCCCCCCCCCGTAATCTCGCCTATGGTTATTAGGTATTCGGAAGATAGCCAAAATTTGACTGACAATACCTCATTCTCGTGTCAACAATATCGTAAATACTTACAGCTTCCGGGGGCGAATCCCCGAGTCGCCCACTGGGATGTTGATCTCTGGCCTCATTTGGGAGAACAGTCCACAACTCGATGGGGCCCTGACAAAGTCAGTATAAAACCAAAGACGTTTCTCCTTTCTTGACCGCGATCAAGCCTTCCAGCTTTTGTAAATCGTGGGTTAAAGAGTCGCCATCTCAAAAAGGTGTCACTAAGTCCCGCATTGCTGTTTTGCTACCCTGGGTCGATCCCACACGTAAAAACGATGTATGTCACGGTAGGTCTACCCTTTTATTTCAGCCTGTTTTGTTTTATTATCGTCGTTTCATCCATAGCAATAGTAAGCTATAGACAAGGGGGGGTGCGTTTGCCCATCCTCATTTGGTGAAGGGGGCGTTTAGCTGGAAAGGGTTGGGAACCAGTGAACTAGAGTGACGGACATACTAACTCTGATTGGGGTGACTGCATTTTCGCCTTTAATTATATCCCTTATCAAAAAAGATTACTGTGAATAGATCTGTCAGGGATCACATAAGTTTGAAAATCGTTCAGGACGGAGGCCTTTCCAGTCTGACCTGAAAAAAGGAAGCGACGCTTCCCCTTTGAGGCTTTCCGTCTATCTCAATTCCAACTGAACCCAAGGAGGTCTACTATTCAGTGATAGAGTGAGCGTCAAATCACCGATTCTGCGTTACACTCTAAAGTAGTAGACGTTCCCTGCCAACATCCATGTTGCCAAATTGACAACATATCTCCATCCTGCTAGCACTAGTTGTCTAGTACTTGGGGTGACTGCATTACTGCATTGTTGTGCATTGCATCGCTTTTTCGATGCGGCTGATTACATTTCGTCAAGCTTCATATTTATACATTACCATCTCTTACTCTTAATTGATAATAGTTATAAATTACTTGCAATGTTTGAACATTCAGGACCCGATTTATCGGCTCATAATTCAGGAAATTTTGCTAAATATGTTTTTTTTTATAATTGGTACTTTGCGAAGAGGTGAGAAAAGCTTAGAAAGAAAAAAAAGTGCACTTTTGCACAAATCACCCCTGTCTAAAGCCACTGAAAACATGATTGGCTAAATGATATGATGACGTTTTCTATACTTTACATGATACCATGAAGTACATACACTAAAACAGAAGGAAACGGTTAGTTCATAAATACATCATAGTGTAAACATGTAAACAGGGTTGGGAAGTAACGAGTTACAAGTAACGCCGTTACTGTAACGAGTTACATTTTGTGTAACGGAACCCTGTAACGAGTTACATTTGCATTTCAGTAACGGAGCAAGTAACTAGTTACAATTCTGTGTAAAAGTAACTGTAACGGCGTTACATTTGGGTCCCGTTACTTTCCCGTTACAAATAGTCAAAATGACCACAAATTGCATTTTCTTTGAGCTAATAACAGAATAACAGAAAATTTTCAAATTGATGACACTTTGGTAGTAAAATGTAAAATTATTTTCGATATAGGCTATTTATCATTCATCGCTATTATCGACGTCGCCCTCACCGACATCAAATTTTATTCACGATTAGAATCAGAAGTTGATATTAGATGCACACGCTGCAGGCTTACAGGCCGGGCCACTTGATTGTCTATTGAACCAGGGAGTTGTCAAATAGCAACTCCCTGATTGAAATAAGTTTAAAATTGATCTGTATGTCAAAATACTTATTAGACAGATCAATGCTTATTATCCATGAGACCGATTTGTGCGATTATTTGAAAAATACTGAACGGTCCTCTAAGGCTCAGCTGACTTTATGTATTCTAAGTAAAGTCAGCTGGGCCTTGGTTTACTCATATTGTCCTTTAGAGGACACAGTGGAGACAGTGTACCGTGAGAAACGGGTTGGCCCATGGGCATTCAAATACCAGCTTACTTTGAAAGTTTAATCATTGCCTCTTGAGACGTTAGGGCTGGACCCGTGTTCACCCTATCCGAGTCGGAGCTAACTGCGATTCTAGATTCCCGAATCTTTCCGAGCATGGTACTACTCAGGATCCTCAAATTTCTGCCAGTTTTGATTCCAATGGCACCAATTCCGAGACCAGTCTTTTTGCCAATGTATATCATATCACACATACAGATGTTTTAATTCTATCGTACATGTCCACCATTAATTAACAAAGTCATCGTTTGTACTCACTTCCATAGCCTGGCCTCCTGAGTAATTTAGTTGATTGTATGTGACAATACCTTAGATCTGTACATTGTGCACAAATGGAACTTTAAACACTTTTAATGTAACTTTCATATTTGAGAACTCGGCTGGAATGAACTCCGAGTCCGAGTCCAGTTACATCACATTCCGTAAAAATTTCGATTCCGGAACCTTCTATCCCGGGCAAATTCCTAATCTAGAAAAAACGCTCTTGAGACCGGCATTAAGCTAACCGAATCCGGACTCTTGCGTTGGAGCCCAGTAAATCTATACGGTGCCAAGCGTTGGTAAACACCGTGCATCCATTTATGCATCTAATTTAACATGTATGGTATCTTTATTTGAATCAAACGTATGAATTTAGGCTATATCATATTCTTTTCAATGTCCGTAACTCCTTACACTGGAATAATAGTACGGTTAATATAAAAAACAGCAGAATATTGAAATGGTCAATGGCGTTAAAAGTATCCTAACAAAGCTAATTGGAAAGAGAAGTGTCCGACTTAAAGCTTTACCTATTGTAAAGGGAAAGTGAATTATGTGCACATGATCTGCATGTATAAACTGCATAGTATCACCATTTCTATGCACTGTTTTATATCGACACAATGTGAAACTTGAAATTTATGGGGAAATATCACTTAGCCCAACCTTAGCGGTGAGGTTTTAAAATTTTACTGCTAGCAAATGTATTCATCCTCTTATTATACCATATTTATGCCCTTGAGGGGTGAAGACTTTAATTACTGCTGAAACAACGCTCTTCCCTTTTCCGGCATAGCCGCTAACCTCTCTAAATTAGCCGACTGTGTGATGGGAGTATAAAGATTTCAACCCTCAAAGAAGTACTTTGGTAACTGGAAAAGTTTTGGTTATAACCATATTCCTCTAACAAATAGTTTGCGTAAGCTCCGACACAGTATCATGATTCGCTGCTTCATGTTGAGCATTAGGAGCCTCTGCGACAATGCCCATTGAAGATCAGCTAGCTTCATTGACTTTCTTTGGGGAACACCTAAGGATAACCGGCACAAATGAGGTGTCGGTCGTCTCATGTGCCCCCGTCTTACTATCTAATTATGCCCCCCCCCCTCCATTTCAGGTACCGAGGTACCGTATATTCACCTTGAAGTAACGAGTTACTTTTGAAATGTAGCTAGTTACTTTTTAGTCAAAAGTAACTGTAACTAGTTACTTTTTCAACATTGTAACTAGTAACTGTAACGAGTTACAATTTTACGGAATTAACTGTAACTATAACGAGTTACTTTCAAAGCGTAACGGGAACAACCCTGCATGTAAAGGACAATGCATCGAAGGTCAGGAATGTGCCAGGAACAAGCCACCCAGAGTCGATTTAAAAGTTTTCGGTATACTCTATGCGTTAAACTTTGTACAATCGCTGCGTACGTACGTACAAATATGATGTGGTAAACCACTACAGTTCTAGAGAATTCCCAGATGAGGGTATTACGAATTAAGGGAATTCCCAGCTGAGGGTATTACGAATTTAACACCCTAAAATATTTGAGGGGGGGGGAATTGTAAACCATGTTGCTCGCTGTTCTCAATATGTTATTTCGATGTGGACAAGGATCCCGCTCCATTCAGGAGCGGGATTTGATGTCTGAAACTGGGGGGGGGGGGGGGGGGGAAGCCGGGTGGACTGTCAAACGGCGCCGAAGGCGCCATGAGAGCGCGAAAAGCTCCCCCTAACGGCGTGGGGTCCAGGGGTCCGTCTGAGAGCCCCTAGAGGGGTCCAGGGGGCGAAGTCCCTGGAAGCTCTGGGGAATTTACGAAATTGTAGGCATTAAAATGATGTATTTTAGCTTCACCTTCAAATGACATAAAGTGGGTAATTAACATAGGCTTACCACAAAAATCACAATTTGACTTTTTTCAATTATATTCTTACTCCATGAGACTTACAGTCATATGGGTTCGACAATACTGAGGGCTTGAGGAAGTAGGGGAGAATGGATTATTTTCAGGGTCTCAAGCAACTTTGAAACAATAATTTTAAGAATGGGAGATCTAGCATTCAGAATGGGTGCGCGCGAAGTGCGCTGAAAAAATCGCATTTTTTATACTTTTTAGGCTGAAAAAATCGCATTTTTTATACTTTTTAGTAATGTGAGTGATAGAAATGCTAAGAAAGAAAAGTCTCGTCAAGGGAAGGATTCTTGCCCCCCATCCCCCCCCCTCCTTCGCTAAGCGCCTGTCTCTTATAACGGTACCGAAAATGACACTTTCCGTGTCTTACAACTTGCATCTAAACAATCTTTAAGGAGTCGGTAAATTTACACAGATGGATGGGGATAAAAATTTTGCTTTGAAAATTTCTGGGGGAGGGGAACTGCCCCTACGCTGCATACGGCCATGGGGGCATTGATGGTTTCAATGATAATATAAGAGTTTGTACAAAGCTATGAAAAGGAGGATATTCTACAGGAAGTAACCTTGAAACCCCGAAGTAATATTTAAAAAGCGAGCAGAAGAAATCAGAGTTGAGACATTTAATTGTAGCCCATTGTTTTTATTTTTATTGCATAAAAATTTTCCTTCTTTCCTCAGGTGCCTGTTCTTTCCATAGAGCAAGATATGGAAACCTAGGGTCCTTCCAGAGAAATCTTTCTTTAATTTGACGGCTTTTGCGGCCATTCTGGACCATGCATTTCTTGAGAAAATTCTGTTCGCCCCAGGTGTAATTTGAAATGCCAGTGAAATGGTTTTCATATGATGATTGCAAATTTAAGATAGAAACCGTCTGTCAGTTTGCTTGGGATGGTGATAGTTGGTGAGGAAATTGAACAGCGAGAGTTTAGCAAGGGATTTGGAAATGGTAATTTAGTCAAACTGTCCTACAGGAACTAATTACGAGGCAATTCCACCAAAGTTTTCCTATAGGCACAGCAGTACAGCAGTACTAATGAGACATCGATTTATATAAGGTTCATGGGAAACACGCCAATTTTTTTTCGAAAATTGCGGCTCCCTATACATGGGTAGGGTTTGGGACTTTGTTAGTAATTTTAGTGACCCTTATTTCTGAGCTTCAAGTCATAATCGTGTGGCGGGTAGGAGGAAAGAAAGTTTGCGGTGCCAGACAAAATTTTCAACTGTTTTAATTAGTTTTCTCTGGAGGTGCGCGCGAAGCGCGCCGAGAAAGAATTTTCCTAGCATTTTTATGGTTTTTGATATTAATATTTTCCTTCTTTAAACATTGCAAAATTTAATCATAATAGGCTATTGAAAATTCTCTCATAATTTCTCTGGTCTCGCCTACTTTCGCTCCTTTTTTTATTAGTTGTAGTTTTTAAGCTCTGGAAAAAAGTAAGGGGCAAGTGTCCCCGCTTGCCCCCCCCCCCCGTAATCTCGCCTATGGTTACTAGGTATTCGGAAGATAGCCAAAATTTGACTGACAGTACGTCATTCTCGTGTCAACAATATCGTAAATACTTACAGCTTCCGGGGGCGAATCCCCGAGTCGCCCACTGGGATGTTGATCTCTGGCCTCATTTGGGGGAACAGTCCACAACTCGATGGGGCCCTGACAAAGTCAGTTTAAAACCAAAGACGTTTCTCCTTTCTTGACCGCGATCAAGCCTTCCAGCTTTTGTAAATCGTGGGTTAAAGAGTCGCCATCTCAAAAAGGTGTCAGTTTCTTAAGTCCCGCATTGCTGTTTTGCTACCCTGGGTCGACCCCACACTTGCCCCCGCTTGCCCCCTGTAATCCCGCCTATGCCCACCCCTCCCGAAGTCGGCCGAATGCAGTTTTGCCAGTTTTCTTTTGATAACTTGATAAGAAGATAAATCCCATGAAAAAGGTAGGGCTACGCAAAAGTTCTCATTCGGAGACTGCAGATGTTTGGCTATCTTTCGTTATCAAAGCTCCATTGTCCTGGCAGGGATCTGGAAAAGCTCCCTGGCATTAGTATTACAAATAAAAATAGAATGGAAATATAAATTTAGAAGAGCATCCATGGCAGTATAAAGAATTCCAAAGCCTGTTAAGGAAGGGGAAATTTAGTTTCCTAATAACACGAATTATTTACTCTTGCATGTGTTTCTACAATATTGAATACCAGCCTGATTTTTAGTAAAACCGCATACCATCGGACTCGATGCAAACGTAACAATGAAAACGCATAAAGTTACAAATGTCTGACCTTAAATGAAACTATAGCTAACCAACGTTTGCCTAGTCCCTGCAATGGAGGTGTAGGTCTATAAAATGGCTAAGGAGAATTAAGCGCCGACCAGGAGGGCTCTTTGGGTTAACTCAGGGCTGTACCATGTTTGGATCTATTTGACTTCTAAATAAGATTGCTTTCCTAATCATAACACACATTGCTTAATTATCCTCAGTGGTCTCGCCAAATTTTTCGAAGTGGGGATCACTGCATGAGAACGTTCCACCTGAGGGGCACGCCGACATGTAAACTGGTCCGGAACCGAAATCGTCGGGGAAGTGCAAAGCCCGTCTCCGTTGGCGTTGGGTCCAATTGCCTTGCTCCAACGCCCCGTCGAGGGAAGATCGAACGGAGCCCCTGGAATCTTCGGGAGTCCGGGGTACTTACAAAACTGTGGCCATTAGAATGAATCATAATTTTGCTATCTTCAAATGGCATCAGATGCGTACTATAGATATATCACGAAAACGACAGTTTGATCGTATTTTGCATTTTTATAGCCTTATTTGAACCAACGATTTAGTGATACAGATGACTGTGCAGGTGGACGACGGATCATGCTTGTGGTTGGGGCTGAGGTTTAAAACAAAGGTCACACTTAAATGGATTAAAAACAATACTGATGTGACAACTTCCTACGAAGGCCACATGCGGTCCGCACGACCACCTCCTATACCGCGAGCTTAGCAGTATCGAAGTTTACATATTTCCGCCAGTGACTTATTATTTGACCACATTTTTGAGTTGACCGTATCTACATGGCCATGAACATTAACAATTAGGTCAGGCGTGTACAGCTTGGTACGGGATCCTTGCTGAGCCCAAGTCAAGCGTGGTAGCTCCATGGTCCAAGTGGTTTCCTAACTCTGAATACAATCAGTAGCGCTGAATTTTACCTACCATGGTTATCCTTGACAGTGTACGACGCACCGAATAAGATGGTTTAAACACCGTGAAACCGTTAAGAAGGGGATCCACGCAAGATGGGGTTCAACTGGGCACAATTGAAAACAACTAGACAGTGAAATTTCCTGAAATCACTTTGAAAGTCGTTATTTTCACAGTTTTGTGCCGATAAAAATGACGAAGCTTTCATTGTCCTAATTATGAGTTTATGGCCCGAACTCAGAACCGGGAAAATTGCATGTAAGGGATCCTTTTCTTTAATTTCCCTGACCTCCTTCACCTTAGACCCATCTCGGTGGCTCTTCTTACGGTTCCTGACGAACGAGCTCTCATTTTTTCCAAATCCTGGATCCACGATCATTCATCTTCGCTGGTCCCAATTGAACACTTCAAAAGTTTTGCAAGTTATGCATCATTTTGCAGTTAATCATTATTAGCAAAGAGACAAGTCGGGGGTTGTCATCTCTTTAGAACAGTGGCTCCCAAACTTTTTCAGCTCATCGTCCCTTTTCACCGAATGGGGTTAGACAACCCCACCCCCCACCCCCGACCGTCTATAACATAGTAATGCTATGAATGAAATGACACTGATAAAATAAAACATTTTGAAAAGAAAAGGTAGGCCTACACATACATCTTTTTAACCTGTGAATCCAACCCAGGGAAGCAAAAACAAAAGGCTGACTCTCTTTTGCGATAGCGAATGCTTATAACCTGCGGCTAACGTAAGCGTAAAGCTTGATGAGGAAGGGGGGGGGGGTTAGGATCGGAGAAACGTTTTTTAAAAGTGGACGCCAGGGGGGACCACGGAAGTTTAGAATGTTTCCCCAAGGGCCCCTAACGGAGTCGGCCAGGAAAAACGTCCCGTTGAGGGCCAGAAGGCAAAGCCCTCGGAAGCTTTGGGATATTTACGAAATTGTCGACTCATGATGAATCACTATAAGTCAAATTTTGATTATCTTCCGATTACCTAATAACCTTAACCTCAACCTCAAGCTGTTCATCTACAGGTAGCAATAATGAGAAAGCCGAATTTGGGGCACCGAAAATTGCCTTTTCGAAAACTTTATAAAGTTTTATTTCATAATACATTGCAAAAGTTATCTATTACGTTACAGTTATCTACAATTGTCACTTCTATCAGTAGGTCATGTGTAAAAGAGAAAAAAAAAATACAGGACAAAATTAAATTCGAAGCCGGTAAAAGTGGCGGGATAAATTTAAGCCTTAGCCAGTTTGCTCACCGTTTTTGCTGTTTCTAATGAGAATATGACTGCTCTAGCCAGGAAACTTCTGAAATTAAATACTGTAAGATGCAATTTCCTGTCATCTGGCAGTAAGGATAATTCACAAACTTGGTAGTGCACCAGAAAAGGAAATGTTAGGCCTACTCGACTTGTTGACTTCAATTCTTCATTTTCTCTCCTCATTTATGCGATTTGAGAGCTCAGCTATAGGACAACCTTTTGAAACCTTGTGAAGCGCCGGTTTGTATTTGTTATCTCATTTTTTCACCCCCCCCCCCCAGCTGCCTTTTGGGCTTATCGCCCCCTGAGTTACGAAAATTCCTCCAGGGGGCGATAACGCCCCCGTTGGGAACCACTACTTTTAGACTGTCTTAGTCCCCTCCCCCATGCCGTGCTCCGATGTTGCCTCTTAGCAGGTCACAAAAAGCAATGTCGCCCATTAAAACAAAGAAGGTAGCACACTCCTGACGAAGATTTAATTAATTGTTAAATATTTTCATCCCTTTTAAAGTTCTGGCTTTTTTACGATCCTTACACCGCAGTATACAGCACAGATAAAATATACGCACCGTTTCAGCACAAAAATTTTGTGATCCAGGGCTCCAACTAGAGACCTCCAGTGAGCCCCTACCCTTTGCACTCCACCTACTTGACCGCGACTTAGACGCTTTGCTCATCTTTTTTTTTTTTGTCGTTTCGTCATTTTCGTCATTTTAGTCCTTTTAGTCAACAGAACATTGCACTAAACCCCGGTGCAAATGACCCTGGTGACGCCCCTGCTGTCGGAGCTTCGGGTTACTGCGTCCTGTCAGGCAAATCTTTACGCCCCCTGGTTAGAAGTGATTGCAGTCAAGTGTATCATTTGGAAATAAGTTGTTAATGTCTATTCGTAAAAGTGTCCTATATTTATTGTTCACTGCATCTTTGTTCGATACTGCCACAAGTCACGCTGTATTCTTGCATGCCAAGATATAATTTACTGTGATATTTCATCACACAGTGTCTGTTTGCAGTGTCTCATCCCTGTTGGCTTTATATTGTTATTACGCCACGTACTTCATTCTTATTTTGCTTGGCTTTCTTTGAATTACCGCCCAGTTAAGAAGTAGGGGATTTCCCCACTACTATACCCTACATGGAAACGGAATTCCGTGCATGGGATAGGATGGTGATTATCGGACATAGCTATGTTATGTATGGAGACAGTACCATGTGTAATCATCCTATGCGTTAGAATTATACACAAGGCTGTATAAATTAACTATGGAAATTTGCGCTTGCACAGTCACCGACCGCACTCCTAGATCATCAACTGCACTGGCAATCGTAAATGTTTGCCGTCAATTTTCCCGCGTAAGATGTGAAGAGGTCTGCCAGACCATTCATCTTGATATGACTCGAAATGACCTTTTTGTACATCATGCAGGCCTAATCAATTAAAAATCAAAGAAAAACTTGTGAATACTTCCAGGCGGTGATCGCCTCAACTAAGCATGGTATGCGCGTGCATGTTGCAAGTAAGCTCGCCTAATCATGTACAGGAAGTGTAAAATTAACACAAGGAATGATGGAACTTTGTAAGTAGCCTATAACTACGTTAGTGCAGCAAAGTTAGTTACAAAAGGTAGGTTAGCCACTAAGTATTAGCCTGTTGGCTTAGCAAGATAGTGAAGGTTTGCCTAATACTAAAGTTAGGTTAACAATATCAAGGGCGTAGGCTGAATTTGGCATGGGGAGGTGCACATTTCAGGTAGGTGGAACCAGGAAGACTATCTAAGCGGAGCGCCAGCATTGCTTGGTGCGGAGCGTACAAGAAAATTTTCGGTTTTAAAACTCCCCCAGATGGCCGGAAACAGCATTTCCCGAGCCTTAAGCCACATGTACACATCCTTCAAAAAGTGATCTCATGTCTGCCGTTTCTCATTTTAAATGATAAACAAATCGTTAATGCATGACTTTTTATTCAAATTGAAATGCCATATTTATATTCTAGCTTGATAGGTTTCCCAAGGCTTCCAGACTTTGACCTCCGCTGATCTCAAATGACCTTGACACAGATTAAGAGGTCAGCTATACTCTCATGTACATCTTACATGTCAAATAGGAACTCAATCACCTATTTTGTTCCTCAGATATCACTCCTACTAGGTTTCAGAGACTTTTTTGTTCTTCAGATAAAGAAGGCCTATGCTACGTACTGCCGTACAAGTTTTGCAAGCAAGGTTACCGTGACGGTAACCTCGTTACTGTAGTGATTGTTGCTACGTGCGCGTATGCGCGTGTGGATTCAGTTAGTTGCGCGTGTATGAACGTAACCATAGCTAGTACTATGTCACAATTGTACAGCAATGCGTCCTATTTAGCATGTAATAGTGTGGAGGGCCTAGTAACAAGATTTGCATTTGGATAGAACGTCTGGAAAACAAAGTAGCATCGCTTGTGGAAATAGACATTTTAAGGACATCTTTGGAGACGCTAATGACCATAACTTTGACTAAAGAAGTAGCCAACATCACTTCTGTCACGAACAGGGCCTTAAAATAACGGAAATAATAATTTTAAGGGAAGATTTTACATGACACTAGACCTTCGTAAGCTAAAGTACAGAGACTTCTATATTTAGAGCTCTGATATAGAGGGCTCTGATACCGTGGCTCTCTAGACCTTCATATATATTCAAGGCGCATCCTGTAATTCAATTACCAAACTTACCGATGTAGGTTGGTGTGTGGACAAAAGTCATGTTCGTCGTTGTTTTCACAGCTGTTGAAAACAGAAGGAGTGCATTTTTCTGTTTCCCAGGCCAGAGCGGAACTCCTCTGCCTCAACGGGTGGGTGCACGTGCACCCAATGCACCCAATGCACCCCCAGCCTACGCCCTTGAATATTTCTACCCACGTTACAAAATCAAAATGAATGTATGTAGATAATACATACTGTACTTGTGCCTGACGCGAAATCACTGCAGTGCATGCAGACGACAGTGGACAAGGAATCTCCTTTGCCGCCACAATCTGACTGAACTTCGCTAGCGCGGTTTCGACTTACACCGCCGCGTGAGTTCAACTTGAGATAGTCTCGTGTACGGTGCGTTTGGGCATATTTCTCAAGCTGGCAACAGACGTGAATTATTAGAAGCAAACCTTTGAAAACTGTTTCATACGGTTTCGGCTTAAAGGCAGTAGGCAGTCGCCCCAAACAGAGTGAGTGTATCCTGTCACTCTAGTTCATGATTGGCCTATTTTGATCATGTGACAATATTTTTGTTAGTGAATTGTGGAATTCAAGGAAAATCTTGCCTTGCTTTACCTATTTTTTGTAATAGTTATGTTCAAAACGTCTTCAGAAGTGCTTTTAATGCAATATGAGGAGATTTGCTAGAGTTTGCTGATTTTTCAAAGAAAATTTTGGGGCGACTGCCTATTGCCTTTAACAGAGAGCATTTTTGCCATCGCATATACGGTGCACTTACCTAACGCCAAAGCCGGCAACAGATATCAAAAGTAGTCACAGTCGGGGGTCGTGGCGTGTTCATTGCACGCTCAACAGGTGAGCGACAATTACAGTTCCCGGCTTCTCCTGGAACCAAAAAAAAAAAAAAAACAAACGGCAGCCCCATCAGGCGCGTAGCCAGGGTCTTCGCCCAGGGGGGGGGGGGGCAAAATGAAAATTTTCGTCCCGATTTCATGATTTTTCAAACTAATTGTAGAGGTGAGTCCCCCCCCTTTTCTTTTGGGTCCAGTTTATCACCCCGGGACAAGTCCGGAAGCTTCGGAATAGAATTGGGGGCATGAGAATAAATTATCGACTTGATATTCAAATGGCCTTATCAGTATGCGAACTTATAGTCACGATGATCACAATTTAACTATTTACCATAACTCGATTTGATGAAGCCGGGGTGAACTGTCAGTGGTAAACTCGGTGTAAGATCGAGGAGGAATTATTCTTGAGGGATCAATGCCTTTCTTCAGAGAGACCCTTTGAGACTTTATCATCGCGGAGCGCCACCACCAGTTGGCACGAAGCGTACAGGGAATATTTTGGCCAAAATGCCTTCCGCAAACTACACTGAGGAAATGATCCTTCCGGCGTGTTGTACGTTACACCAGTGGCGTGCGCAGGATTTGTGAGGTGAGGGTAGACTGTGAATTCCACCGACTGGCTCAGAGAAAAGTCCAACTGGCTAGACGCAAACTATTAACAGGGGCGTAGCAAAAAAATGTCAAGGAAGTGGGAAGGACGCAGCTCATAGAAAGTCTCTCAGCGCCCCGCGCCAACCGATGGTGGCGCGGAGCGCAAGAAAATTTGGTCCAAAATGCCTCCCAGATGGCTGGAAAAGGCACTTCCCGGGCCCATTTATCGCATATAAAAAGGAGAAACACTAGCACTATTGTAAAAAGTAAACATAATAAAATACTAAAAATAAGGTGGGCGGCTGCCCTCTTCCTCCATGCCCCCTGGCTTAACATTTGCCTAATGACCAGTATAAAGGTAGTCATCTTTATAACCAGATGATTGACCGTTCTTCAGACTGCTATTTGTTTAGTGATTATTGTTATAATAGAGAAAAAAAGTTGATTGTTCGCCGTCCCGGGGGAGGGGAATTTTTCCTTTTAGAAGCTCGCTGAGATGAAAAATGGTGCTATATTTGACACATTCTGAAGCATGTTAAAACACCCATAACGGCAATTGGGGGAGGGAGAGTGCGCCTGATGCTCGGCCAGTCTCGGTCAGACTGCTTCCGATTTCCCCCGACTAGCTGATTTTCCCTCGACTACTTACAACGGTGGGGGCCATGGCCCCGGCCCCCATTGCTCACGCTACTACGTTACACTCCAAAATTACCACATATTTTGGGTTTTAAGATGTTAAGAGGATTGCTGCCAAAGTCAGCCACACCAGGAGGTCCCCTGAGAACAAAATAAAATGTAAGTGCATAGTAGGCGGTGGGCCAATGGTCTAAAAGTGCTCTATTTCTTGACTTCCGTAGTCCCCCCTAGGGAAGTACTTAAAAATGACCTAGATACATTGGGAACGATGTCCTATGACATATTTTACATGTTCCCACTTTTCAAAGTTGCACATTTATGAGTAATCACGGGAAATATGCTATTTTGGTTGCTAGGGAAATTTTTCCCTAGCAACGGTAGCTTATGAGCAGAATAAACACAAAATCCAAACTTTTAATGATGGAAAAACAGAAAAAATACCACTCTCTTTTCAAAAGAAGTCTCATTGGCATATATTCCTTTGATTTATAATGAAAAACACACATTTTGGGTTGCTAAGGAACATTTTCCCTAGCAACAGTAGTCAGAAAGCAGAATAAACACAAAATCTAAACTTCCAACTATGAAAATACAAAAAAAATGTCATTTCCCTTCCAAAAACTAAAACAATTCATTCACATGTTTGTAATTAGCATGAAAAATAGACTTTTTTGGTTGCTAAGGAACATTTTCCCTAGCAACAGTAGTCAAAAAGCAGTATAAACACAAAATCTAAAATTCCAATTATGAAAATACAAAAGAAATGTCATTTCCCTCACAACATGAAAACAATTTATCCACAATATTTGAAATTATCATGAAAATTCACTATTTTGGTTGTTAGGGAAAATTTTCCCTAGCAACAGAAGTCAAACGGTAGAATAAATACAAAATCCAAACTTCCAATTATGAAAATGCAGAAGAAATATCATTCACCTTTAAAATAAAAACAATTTATCCACACTTTTTGAAATAATCATGAAAAATACACCTTGGTTGAAAACCTTGGAAAATTTCCCTAGCAATGGCAGCCTAAGCCCTGGGAAATGACCACAAGATGCAAAATCCCAGTTGTAGGCGTGAACCATAAATTTCTCCACCTTCAAGTTTTCAGAGAAATCAAGAGAAAACACCTCAAAGGACAATGTCTCAATGACATTACACTGCTTGGTTGCTCAGGATAACTTTACCTAGCAAAGAAAGTGTAAGCACAGAATAAATACAAAGTGAAAGCTTTAAGTTATGCGTATAGGTATTTCAGGGAATAAAGAAAACACTTTTTGTGACTTTTTGGAGAAATCTGCCAAAATGGTGAGGATTCAGAGAATGGTTGGTTGGCATAATTTTCCATAGCAACTGAAGTTACAATACTTACAGGATAAAAACAAATTGTAACTGATGTTAACAAATAATTTTAGTTCACTGAAATTTGAAAATATCAACATCTCTTATAATCAGGTTGAATATGAGATGCACTACACAAATGATGGTAGGAACATGCAAATTTAACCAATAATCACTTAACAACATTGTTCTACATCATTTATCTACTAGCCTTTCAGCAGCCCCTTTTATATGCTTCTTAAAGTAAATGATGAAGCTTTAAAAACCTTCAGACAATCCCATTGAACCTTGGTTGTAACCTTCCATTTCCATATGTACATAAAGTGTAGAGGGTCTAATACCAGAATGACCCAAATATGCTACTCCCCCCCCCCCCCTCCCAAACACATTCTCTCAATCAGTAACTGTCTTATTCTACTCTACTTTCTTCAGAGGCTGCTTAGTACCATCCTCATGCTGACCCTACCTAAAACATGAACCTTAACAAGCAGAGCTTCAAGCTGAATTGATAGGTCACCAAGGATTATTACATTTCACCATCACCATGCCTATAAAATTGGTTAAGTAGTGTCTGGACTTATTCACTATTCCTACAGATATCCAGCCTCAACTCCACCTACCCTTTACTCATAAAAGAACTGCCCATACAATTAATAACTTACATACATAACAAACTGTAATGTTCATGACCATGTGTATTTTAAAAAAGGATTATATAACAGTCACTTGTTGACTGTTGCCTCGTATTTTCCAGTCCAGCAAGTTTTCCTGAAAGATACTCACCTATACTGTACAAACTGCAGGTTTTTTCATTGATACAGTATATGAGTTCCTGTAAGTGCCATTTCTACACAGTAGTTGGTGGATTCTAGGAGTACACCATGACCATCGAAACATACTACAGTACCAGTCTTGAGAGGGTTTTCATTGTTTTTCACTGCTTCATATTTCACCAATTGAAAGCATCTCATCTTCACATCATCTACAGCAGTATATGACTATATCATGACATCTTTGAGTCCCTAGGGTCCCCAATATTTGAAGGCAAATGGTCCCTCTTCAAATCTCAAAGCGGATGGGTACAAAAGGATGAAATATGAATAGATCATGACCGAGCCCTCCTTCTTACATACTCAAGTGGTTGCTCACTTGCTACACTAGGCATTTCATTCCCAGCAGGTGTTTCGGCTTCTGAAGCTGCAATTAACAAAAATTGTCAAAGGTCAATCTCCAAACTACAGTTCCTTGAAGCAAAGACTTAGCTTATGATTAAAATTTATCTGACTCTTGATTTACCACATTTCTCGAAACTGCAAAAGTTAAAGGAGCACCCATTTGAATTGGTATCTGTCAGACGGCAGCTGCTTAACCCCCCTTCATAAAATTTTGTTGACAATGCTACTATCTTCAGTTGTTTATAGATGCATGGAAACAGACTATCAGTCAAAGGCTAGTCTGTATAATCTGCTCTTTACTTTGCAAATGGTAGCCTATATATATGCCTATGAATCCATGTAATACATCAGTATAACCTTCAAGGAAAACTTGCCATCACTGATCAATGTTTACTTTGACCAGCCTTTTATGTCTCAGTGAAAGACATTAACAAACATGCAGCATTGAATTAGAAATGGGTCTTTCAGAAAGCCCAGTCTTTGTGCACTTTAAAGTGCAATGTTTTACACACTTACAGTAATCACATTTCCACAGTTACCAGGCCTGGGAGTTACTGTAATTACTGGGTCTGCCTAAGGCAAATTATAGCCTGAAGGTAGCCCATCCTCAGCCTACACAATAGCATTGCATTATCATGCAATTCAAATATTACTAGTCACTGAACGTGACCATATAAACCTTCTAGTCACTCCCTAGAAATGGAGTGTATAGTATGGGAACGTAATGCTGGGCCTGTTCAAGGGCTAGATATTACATGCACCACCTTGACCAATGATAGCTTTACTTCAACAACTTGAAAAACAAAAATGGAGTAATGAAAAATGAAGCTATAAAATCTGCATCTTCCAAGACATTTAGCAGTACAGCTCTCAGACTGGGCTGTGCATTAGATGTTACATGGATGTCACAAGGCACAAGCCTAGGTATAGGGCCTGGGAAGCTCAGCAACTAGCTATGATGGCAATGTTCTTTCAGACTAGCTTAGCACCGCCTATCCTTAAGCAGTTAAAATTGTATATTTCATCTTACATTTAAAAACAAACAATTACAGAATACCCCATGAGATACAGCTGTTTTTTAACTGGCTGCATGCACAGTCACTGCACATCCCTGTAGCCCCTATGAGACAGAATTTCAGTTATGACTGCATACCTATGCAGTCTCTATAAAACAACCATAACTCTGTATATCTTTGAGCCTCTCAAAGAAAAGTTAACCTTCATAGGCTACACATAGGATGCTGCCTCAAATTTTTCATGGTGTTTCCCTGTAGCTTCCCAAATATACCACAGTAAGCCTGTGACTGTGAGGGAAACTGAACATTTGCTGAGTGCCTCACAAAAATAAATTGTCTTTTGACTGCATATCCTCGTATAGTGGTATGGGAATCTAGTCAAAAACATCTATGCGAGTCATTTTCCAATAACAATTTTGCCTTGAATCTGTCACGTTACCTTTTCCCAAACAGAGTTTCATATGCGGGGTATTCTGCAATTAGCCTGCTCCCATTTAAATACACTGAGAAAGTCAACTTACTTAACTGAACAGGATATGTCTCTGCCTTCCTCTCCACTGCCCTCTGAACGTTTTATACTTTATAGCAGGGAGTGTCAAATACTCCCAAATAGCAACTCCCTGTTTATAGTGAAGAGTGTATCGCACTCACTCACTGTATACTGTAGGCTGTAATAAACAGACCATGTTCTAGCAATAGGTGTAACGTTACGTACTGGTTTAGCGAAATGACTGGCGAACGTGACAATTGCTGCATCATGTTCTTAGGTGCTACGGTCTCACTGCAGGTCAGATCCTTTCAAACAGAAATCCGGTACTCGACTTTTTCCAGCAGGCTTGGAAATGGGCACAGTTAACCCCAAAAGTAAGCTCCAAGCATCCCATTTTTAAAGTTTTTACGTACAGAATCTTGTGAACTAAGAGAGTTCAGTGACTGTGTTATTGCGGGTGTATGTACATATTTCCGTAATATTTACATTCCATCAAGGTCATGTGGTACTCTAATTGATATGCTATTGGTTGCTGACACGAAGTCTTGCGCAATCTTACGGCACGTTCGTGAACAGCTATGTTTAAAAATTTTGGCTCATATTTCATTTAATATCTACAAAATGTGCAACTTTTGCGCGTGGGAACATGTAATTTCATCTTAGTTATATATTTTTACGATTTTTGAGCTATTTTCCAAGTACTTCCCTGAGAGGGATCACGAAACAAGCGAATTTGGGGCTCCGGCCCACCGTCTATAGAGCTAAAATTTATCATTTTATATCTAGTCAGCTGGGAAAGCAAAATATGGGTGGAGCTTGTCCATGTTATATTCAAATTCATGCTTATAGTTTCTGTTGGCAATTTTTCTTGACCACTCATTAGGGTTCTGACACCAAACCCCAATAAGTGGCAACGCAACTGGATACTTTCCACTCATTGTGTGACTTTGAAAGAAAATCTGCACCGGGACATTTATTTTAAGTATCCCTTTTTGATAGTGATTAAAAATAAAAATCGGGACGGTAGCTACTATCCCTATAGCTCCCACACTGACAGCCTTGATTTACGTCCATTTTTCTATCCCCTTACTCTGACTGCTCTGCTTCATAGTCTGTCCTTCCGGACTCCCTAGTCGTCTAACGCTCTCTATTCCCTTTCCTAGTTCATCTTTTCCTCTTTCTCATGCACAATCTGCCTCGCTTCATCCCTCGTCCCGTTTCTGCCTTCTTAGCCCTTCTCTTTCTCTTTCCCTTTGTCTGAATGCTGAGTCCAGGGTGGTGAAGGGGAATCCCCAGTGACCAGTCGCCCGGCGTCTTGACACTCCTCACCCCAAGTACATTTTTGGATGGGAGAAAGCAAAATTCTCAACTTGTGAATGCTATTTGATTGACATCAAAGTCAAAAGATGCAGAGCAGCTCAAATTACACAGCATACACTGAGAGTGTTTTTATTACGCCTTGCAAGCCTACCAGGGTATAACTTTAAGCAATAAAGTAGGTCTGTGTCTGGGCAAGGGGAGGGGCTCATGGCAGTTTTGGGAGGGGCTAGGAGTAACTTAGTTGGGAGAATCGAAACTGTCTTGGATAATGAGGGTTGCAGATTCTTCCACAGAAACTCAAGTTTTCTAACTTTCCTTAATAAGAACCAATTATTTTTATTTCTTTCAACAAATCGGTATTCTTTAGCCACTTGTTGCTTCTGGAGGGGCTAAAATAATTTTTCTACAAAATTTTGGCGCTTTGCGTTCAGCTCTCACAATCGAACTTGTATCACCAATGAACATTACTAGCACAAAAATTCCAGGAAATTATTCTAGCCAAAGCGAGGTGAAGGCTCATAGTTAGATGACTGGCATCAAGGGGTTTTCATGTGGCAATCTTATACCTTGGGTAACGTTCTTAATGTAATAACCATATGGTTTAAAGCTAAATTTACTAGTACCATAAATTTACTAAAAAAATTCACTTTTTCTCTTCAAGGTCTAATAATAGGCTGGAGCTTAAAAATATAGTACAAATGTTCCACTGTGTTCTGAAATTAGTTTTTATAAAATGGAGATAAAATGAGGTCAACAAGACAGCATACTACGAAGTTCGTAGATTAGTTTTTATTGCCATACAGATACCACCAAATTGCATCTTGGAAGGTCCCAACACCCGGTGCCATGGCCATTTGACTGATGAACAATTAGTACTGGTTAACCTATACCGGAACTGCAGAGGTCACAGTGCATAATACTACAGGATTTCATAAAATGTTTGCTGTTTGCTCACTATAGCTAATCTTGATTGTCAGATACTAGACAGTTGCGTTTAACAGCGTTTCAGTGGGATATTTTCTTGAAGACTTTCCCACACCATCACTTAATCACTCATTTGATGATCGTAAGTTTGGGCCTGGCCAGTGGCATAGCTAGAGTTGGGCAGGGGGCGGTCGTCCCCCCCCCCCCACAAAGCCTCCGAAGGCCTCTGTCGGAAATTTCTAGTCTCTGTCGGAAATAAATAAAACAATTCATTTGAAACACTTACAAAACTTCTTATGTTTTTAAGCAGAATTACACATCGAAATGGTCACTGACAAGGCCTGGACGTGTCAGTTAAGGCAATCTCGGAGACATTTTAATCTAATTTTTTCCGAGCGCTACACGCCATATGATGGTGGCGCTACGCTTAGATAGTACATCATTACTTCAAGATAATAATCTGTTGGAACTCTTTTGCTTTTGCCCCCCACAAAAAATATCTAGCTACGCCACTGGGCCTCGCCATCACAAGTAAACCCCTATGGGTTTTCAATTACCTAGATCCACACATACAAAGGTTAACAACCATTTATCTTAACATGTGGTTTCATTTCTTGTCACTCATATTTTATAGACTTAGGATGTTCCTTCATCTTCATTCATATTTTGTAGACAGGGCGTTTGCTCAACACCATTCTGTGCAAGTGGCGACGAGCCGATAAATGTTGAAAAGCACTTATGTTCACTTTCTAAACGCGAAATGTGCTTGTAATTAGGCATGAGCCTTGCCCTTGCAAGCATGCGTTGGAATGGTTGTTTCGATCTATGATACACTACAGCTATACTTTTTCTCGACCCCTGAGTGTCTTTTCAATAGCCGTCCTACTCGCCGCACAATGCAGTCTTGAATGCATGAATTTTAAAGCTTTCGTTCTGTTCTTAAATAATTAAATAGTAAAAAAAAGCCATGCCTCACTCCCGACCAACATTGCCATTCAATGTCGCCAAGTCAAATATGTTCAAGTCAAGTCGCAAGTCATTTTTCTGCAAGTCAAGTCGCAACTGTGTCAAGAAAAAGTGCGACTCGAGTCGGACTCGAATCCAAGTCAGCGACTCGAGTCAACAACTCTGCCTATTCATATATGACAGTATATATGACATGTGCTGAATGGGTTCATTTATGCTATCGCAGGATGTAAAAGTTAGACAATTTCTGATTAAACCATATGTTTCATTGGTATAAAACGATGAGTAAAGCAGAGATACGTTTTTCCTACAACGTGATTTTTTTTTAATAAAGTTTGTCAAACGTACTTTTTTTCTTGGGTAAGTTTATGTCTGATCAGGAGATAGCCTATATCAAAATAATGTTTCGATGCAACTTACATAGCCTGTGAAGTGCAACTTCGTGCATCCAAACCAACTTTTTACATAAAAAAATTCTCAAGGTGGAGGAATGTTCCCTCAGAAGAAACCTGTTTCTCTTGCATTCAGCCAAAAGAAAGGAAAAATTCACTATATAACGACAGTTTCTAAATATATTATAAATAAAAAGCTTTCCCAAATATAAGTCCATTTTGCATCTAAGCCAACTTGGGTGAACCAAAATTTACAAAGAGCATGGTGTTCCCCTTCGCTTAGACGACAACCCTTCCCTTACATAAAAAACTTAAATATTGATAAGGATCCTAAAAAAATAACCGGTTCAAAGCTCTTCCAAAAATGGCACCATTTTCAGTTTGAGTCCACATTACATAATGCCACCTTCCACCTAGAACCTTATCCAATTCGGCAACCCTTGCGAAAGACTGGCGTTTTTGCCATCGCATTGCGCCATAAATCGAGCCGTGGCTGCATATGAGGGCCTTGGGAAATAAGCATTGTTGCTAACCGAGTCTTATCCTCCTTTCAAATGTTAATACATAAATTAATAAATAATAATAACAAAAAAAAAAAAGCCCAACACCGTGTAGTAGGCCCATGGAAGCACTGGGTGAACGAACTGAACACCTAAAGTAGGTAAGTGGTACTTCCGGAGACCGCAACAGAAAATGACAGCCATATTGCTGAGCTTTAATCGTTTTACTAGGCGCATGTATCATCCAAAAGTGATTGTTTAAATTAAGCTAGATTGTAAGCGTTAATCGTAATCATCTTCATAAAATGCATAACAAAAATTTATCCTGTCGAAAATGTCTCTAAGTTTTATTGCACGAAATCACAATCTATGCTTTGATTGCTGACAACACCTTGTCTTGGTCCTTGATGGATTTCGATCATGAACATTATAGAACGTCTCTGTGATAATTACAAATCACGGGAAAGTAAAATGTCGGAAAACAGTTGCAGTCGTCGTGTATTAATCCGCTTTATGGAAATTGTGTGCTAAAAGGAGTTATTTTTCCCCGAAGTGTATGCATTTGTATCTTCTTGCTTGACAAATCACGGAAAACCTGTTGGACGATTCCCGGGATGTATAGCCTGTGAGGCTAACGTAATGATGCAGAGTATCTCTCATTGCACACTATGCAGAGAGAGTGTTTGGTTTACACACTATAGCCTTGTATGCTCACCAGGTCATGGCCTTGTGTCTGCACAAGGAGGAGCTTTAAGGCCGGTTCATACTTGATTATATCGCTATAAAGCTGTGTTTAAGGATGTTAGCTGGGTCTCGTTATGCCGATGTAAAATTGATTCATACTTCAGTTTTCTCGCATAGCTCAACTTTCGCAGTACTGCCATGCAATGCACAGTCTCCCAATACCTGCCTATGTAAAGGCCAAGTACAGTACATATGTGTATGCGGTTTGATCGGCTCTACGACAAAGTACACTATTGATTACCGTAATAATTTTAGGGAATACAAGAAAATCCTGCCTTACTAACCTTTATGTCTTAATTCGTGGAAAGCAATAACTATTTCCCCCCAGATAGCACACCACGCTGGACCAACACTGAAAAATGGTTGGCAAATGTTGGCGAGCGTTGGCAATATGTTGTGTTGGTAAAAGAATATTAGCCCAACGTAAGACCAACATTTACCCACCACCTGTAGGACGTAACAATGTTTTACCATCGTTGGGCTAATGTAAGCTAGCCAACTGTTGGCCCCAATTTATCTAACCAACGTTAGCTGAATATTGGCCAGCCAAATGTTAATTTAAGTTCCTCTCTCTAACGTTGAGCCAACGTTGAGCAGCTATCTGTTGGGATGTTTTAACTAAACCAACATTGGGCTTACATAGGACATCCAACAGTTGGCTTGTATTCCTTTAACTAACGTAAGATCAACGTGAGTAAGTCAACCGTTGGGCCTAATTTATAAAATCAACGTTGCGCCAACGTTACTCAGTCAAATGTTGGGCCCGATATATTTAACCAACGTTGGGTTAATATTGGCCAGCCAACCATTGGTTTAAATTTCTTTATCTATCGTTGAGCCAACGTTAAACAACCAACTGTTGGAATTTATATAATAAACCAACGCTGGGCTAACATGAGACATCTAAAAGTTGGTTTGCATTCCTTTAACTAACGTAAGACCAACTTGAATTGGCCAGCCGTTGGGCCTAATTTATAAAATCAACATTGGGCCAACGTTAGTCAGTCAAATGTTGTGCCCAGTTTATTTAACCGACGTTGGGTTAATATTGGCCAGCCAACTATTGGTTTAATTTTCTTTATCTAACGTTGAGCCAACGTTGAACAACCGACGTTGGGATTTATTTACTAAACCAAGGCTGGGCTGACATGAGACATCCAACAGTTGGTTCGTATTCCTTTAATAACGTAAGACCAACGTGAGTCAGCCAACCGTTGGGCCTACCCAGAAACTATGTTGGACCAACGTTGGCAAATGGTCGGCAAATGTTGGCAAGCCTTGGCAATAAGTTGTGTTGGCACATAAATGTTGGACCAACACAAGGCCAACCTATATTATATTGGGCCAACATATACCAACCAACTGTTGGGCCACATACATTGAACTAACGTTGGGCGAACATTAGTTAGCCCAACTGTTAGGCCTTATCCGTTGAACCAACGATGGTCCAAAGTGTACCAACCAAATTTTGGGCGATACTCGTTAAACCAATGTGGGGCCAACATGTACCAACCAAGTGTTGGGCCACTTTCTTTTAACCAACGTTGGGCGAACATTACTATCATACAGTAATTAAACAGTGTTAGAGAATTTATGTATAGGCCTGTCAAAGCAGTAAATCGAGGTTCAAAATTCACCAGTGGCACTTATCTGTGATATTATCATATTAAATATAACAGATCAATAGTGTATGTGGCAATTTGAAAGAGTTAAATTATAAGTCATCCCTCGACTGATGTGCTGAATCTGGGGGACACTTAAAAGTCCGTCTTCAACCTATGGTTGGCCCAACCCGAACACTGGATTTCGGTGGTGGATTGCTAATTAAAGGTCCACATTGGTTTTGGTTGGCCAATGGTAAGCGGCCCAGCATTGGCCCAACAATGTGCCACCGAAAAAATACTGAGCTGGTCATTTTGGTATCAACCCAACCTACAACTGTTTTAATAGCAGCTATTTCTAAATTTTAGATTCACAGTGAATATTTTACAAAACGTTCAATAACAAAGTGGGAATTTTTGCTGAGACATTTTGAGAAAATGTTTAGAATGCTGCGAAATTCTAGTGGAACACCAGGTTTATATACCTTTCGTCTGAATGGAGCATTCCTAATTTTTTTTAGATGAGATTTGTCTTTATCACCTAATGGTAGGTCTAATTAAAATAAATTGTGGCTGGCAATGGTGAATTCTTGCAGGAAATCATGTTTCTCAGTTGTGCAATACAACATAAAGAAGGAAACATTGAAATATCATGAAGAAAATTGTATTATTAATCGTTTATACTAACACGCAAGTCTCAATGAATATATAATACCTAAACCAATCTTCTCATTTCATATATGAATTTTCAATGAAAATCCTACTACATTTAAAAGTGGCTAGTAAGGCAGAGCTCCCAGGTGGGACCTGTTCTATTCAGCCAGTCTACAACGGGACCACTGTCGGGTGGTGTCAGTTAAGTCAAAGTTTGTCCCTTGGGGACGTTGTTACTCCTTCGGGGAGCAGAACTCCTTCGGGAGCATTGTTTGGTTTTCGCCCCTGGCTCTTCGCCAGATAGTCAGGGGACTTTTGGAAAAAAGGCTAGTAAGACAATGCTGGTAGCTTTAAAACTTGTAGAAGGTAGCTTCTCTGACATATTTCTTCATGGATTCCCATAATGAGCAGTTAATTAAAGAGAAGTTTTAGACAAGACGAGACATTGTGCCAACAACATTGTGCCAACCATTCTTTGCGCTGAGCACCCAACCATCAGATAACATTAACCCAACCTCTGGAACAACGTTGGCCTTTTGCTACAACAATGTACCGGAGTAAATGTTGGCATAATGATGGCCCATTGCTTCTACAACATGTTGGGTAAACGTTGGCGTAACGCTGGCCCTTGGTTTCGACAACACGCTGGATAACCATTGGCATAATAGTGGCCCATTGTTGCAACAAAACGTTAAGAAAACAATGGCGTGACGTTGGTCCATTGGTAAGCCAACATGTTGGGCCAACGGATAGACAATGAGCAGCCAACCTTCAAACTACATTTTCCCAATGTGGTTCCAACAAACTTTGCAACTTTCTTCCAACATTGGCCCAACGTTTTCGTGCAAATGTTGGCGCTTTGTTGGCTCATTGTAACAAAAACATATTGGACAAATGTTGTTGTAACGTTGGCCCCGTGTAACAACAACTTGCAGGATAAACGCTGGTTCAAAGTTAAACCGTTGCTGTTTCAGCATGTTTGGTAAACAGTGGCATAACGTTGGTACATTGATAGGCCAACATATTGGGCCAACATTTTTACAATGAGCAGCCGCCCTTCAAACTACATTTGCCCAATGTGGTTCCAACAAATTCTGCAACCTTCTTCCAACATTGGCCCAACATTCTTGTGCATTCTGGGGGCCTCCATTCCGACAACTCTCACAACCGACTGCAGTCAAGTGGTTAAAGCATCCGACTTGCAGCCGGAAGGTCTAGGGTTCAAATCCTGGCCGGGTCATACCAAAGACTTTAAAAATGGAACCTACTGCCTTTGTGCTTGGTGCTCAGCATAAAAACAATGGAGTAGGGAAAACAAGCCAGTGAGCCACAACTGGAAAAAAGGCCGTGGTCGTCTCGACTTGAACCAATTGGTTGGAAACTGGGACGATAAACCTCATCTAACCTAACCTAACCTAACCGACAACTCTCACTGTCACAATCAGGCCGCCGATTTGCCTACGTAGCAGGCTGTATGGCAAATTCCTTGTTCAGTCATATCCCCAGCGCCTGCCAAAGTGAACACCGAACCAATTCTTTTGAATATTCATAGAAATATGTGGCCTCAGGACTGGTTGAATGTTAGTGAATATTTATAAGAAGGCAAACATCTGGTCTCGTTTAAATCTTGCAGTAGCCTATGCCACCCACAGAGTTGGCCGTCATTGTAATAGCCACTCCCTGGTAGTGCCCACTGCACAGGTGGTTATGCAATATAGTAATGATAGGACTTCGTCTCAGGTTTCAGTGTAGACTTCCAGTTTACGACTACAGGAGTTCACGCACGCACTCAAAAACAATAGCAAGAATAATGAGAGAGCACATGAATAAGTCATATTATGGTAATGAAGTTTGCGTCTAAAATTGGACGCAGTCCTCTTCGCTTTGGCGGACGGTGGTTTGGGAAGCTGAGGAGCTGAGCAAACAGAGTCCGCTCCGCGGGGTAGCCGCCGATAGTCGTACGGAACACGAATACATGTAATGAGCCGGTATCTGAAAAGGTCCGCCATTATTGTCGAGTAGGATCGTGAGCTCGTTTCAAAAGGTCGTTCACCTACCAAGAAGCCAATCAGAAGCCGTTTCCTTTGCGATATCTCGAGAGCTTTCGAGAAAAGTTGAACAATGTTCAACTCCAAGCGATGACCGTGAATCGAACTGGCGGCAAAGATATTTTGACCATATATGGTTATTGATCGCTTTATCGCGCGAGAAATTTGGAAGTAGAACCGGCCTTCATACAGTTATGCATGAGAGGAGCTACAAATTGCCTAGTTGGGAGAATTGGAACAGTTTGGAATGACGAGAAATGCCCTTTAAAGACAGACAGTCATCACCCCAAAGTATATTTTTAGTGTGGGGGTATCAAAATTCTCAGTTGGTGACTGCTCTTTGATTGACATCAAAGTTTAAAAAATTGAAAGGTGCATAGTAGTTCACATTCCACACAAGGCAGAGAGAGAGTGCTTTTATTACATTTTATAGCCTTAAGCAATAAAACAGGTTTATTCCTGCACAAGGAAGAGCTTCATACAGTTATGGGAGGAGATAGAAGTTGCATAGTTGGGAGAATTGAAACTGTCTGTGTTCATCAAAATTCCCCTTTAAATTTACGAGTGAATTCAACATCATCAAGCCGTAAAACGAGAAAAATCTTTTCACACTTGGTACCGGTATTTAGAAAGATGCATTTTTATAAAGGGGTGTTTTATTACTTCCGCAACACCAGTCTACGCAGATTGCACTGATTGTACACATGCGACCTCCACAAAACTTCACAGTCACCGGTACGGTTCAACTTGTGGCACATTGATTTCGGACTTGACAGGGATTGTCAGCCTGAGAGCCTAGGAAAAGAAACTGAACGGCCTGTGTGCAGTAAACGACATCTGAAATACTTGTGATAACGGTTCGTTAACATTTAAAGGTTCGTTAACGTGTAACTTAGGCTACTTAATTTTTAGCAAAGCCTAACAGTTAGGTTAGAATCATGAGAGTTATTATTCTACTGTCACAGGGTTTTAGGCACTTGCGACTAGGGAGAGAACATCACCTTACATCATATTCTAATTTTAGCATCAACTGCGCAAGCGCAGATTCATCGATTTGAGGTTGTTCGCGATTATGCCAAAGACAACGTCGCGACTTTGTGTCCGCCAGTGATGTACATAATGGCATGCTAGCATGCACTCCACTGGTATCCGCATAGGCTATCCGATGAACAGTAACTAGTACTGTTAGCCTAATTGATGTATACAAAGCAGAGACAACAGCCGAAATACTGTAGCCTAAGCATACTGTAGGCCTACATTGTAGTATTTCCAAACTATGAATTCTGAATGGAAGGTAATATTGTAATTGTTTGATTAGATCTCTTGTAAAGCTTCGAGTATACGTGATATGATCACAATTATTAGAGTGCAGTTTACCGTATCGAACCAGAGAGTAAACACGTCGACACAGGATATGCGTACTTATTCTTCATACAGTGGCTCGCCGCTGAAGTCTGTTCTGTCGGTGTATGCTCCATCAGTGCATAAGCGTACTAAGTTAGCCAGTTAGCCAGTTAGATGAGATTTAACGACACACCAACACGAATGTGTTATATAGTGTCAACAAGTTTAAATACGTTTCAAGTCCTTCCCTTTAGTCGCCTCTTACGACAGGCGGGAAATACCGTGGGCATATTCTACAACCCCCAGCCCACAGGGGGACATAAGCGTACTAAGAAGCTTTGTGAAAGAGTGTATGTGTGTGTATGTGTGGGTGTGTGTGTGGGGGGGGGGTAAATGTTAGTGATCCGTCACGGTGGCCTGGGGGAGGGAAATTTTTTTGACCGCTTAAAGTGCCTTAGATGCAAAATGGTGCAATGAGTCCAAGTTGACAATCTTTGAAGTAATTTCATCCTATGTGCCATATTTTGGCAGCATGTCATCCAAAGTGGGGTGGGGTGGTGAAACGAGGTTTCCTCCCTCCACCAATCAGAGTGTGGGAGGGCGCCCCCTTTTCTTACGCCTATGCAATGTGCACAATATTGAAACTATATTATATGCAGTAAATTGTACTCCTTTTCACCGGCTGACAGCCATCATGTTTTGTTGCCAACTAGGCCTAGGCCTATATCTTTTCCAATTACTTGACAGATCATATAGTTTGTTGATGGCATTGTGTCTGCTGTGAAATTAATAACTCCAATAACAGCGGAAAATCATACTCGTCTTATACTAATGATATACTATTCTTATGATAATCTGGGTGGGGTGGGGGCATAATGTGACTAAAGGGGCTGAGATACCTCTCCCCAAATCATAGGCGCAGAAAGCTTGGGGACTTCCCCCTCCCACAAGCAAAAATGTGCGGGACCAATGTGTGCTTCGATCCTCCCCTCTTCATACAATTGGACGAAACCCCCTTATTTGTTCCCCCGCAGGCTCTGTAAAACCGTCAAAAACAGGGGCCGGATTTCAGATCCGAAAGTGAGGGTTTGTCAAGCCGAGACGAAATATCAAACTGGGCCGAAGGTGCTGAGGGAGCACTGGGGGATCCCTTATAGGGGTGGGGACCAGGGGCCGTCGTAGGACCCCTGGTGGGGTCCAAGGGGCCCCTGGAAGGCCCTGGTTTATTTAAGTTTTAAAGCCATTGGACTGAAGCATTTGGCTAGCTTTAAACTCATGTGCATTATCAGATCACAGAAGTCACATTTTGACCACTTTTAGCTCAACCCACGAAGTGTGGGTAGAGCTTATGTTATCCAGCTGTAGGGGGAGAAAATGCCTGTCTCACTGAAAATGTCTGTCTCACTTTTCAAAAGGCTTCTACTCCCACATGCTTTCATGGATTTGCTTGAAACTTGTACACAATGTTTCTTGGGCGGTGGGCAATTTGAGGTGTGCAGGAATTTTGGTCCAAGGTCCCGTGTGGGCCCTATGGCCCATTATGTGAAATTCTTCAAAACGTTTCTTCTACAGATTCTCTTGTACCGTGATGGTTTGTCAGAATGATGCTCTGTTAGTGGTGCCTTCAGGGTGTTCAGGAATTTTGGGTCCATGACCCAAGATGGGCCGTAGGGTCCATTTTGTGAAATTTGCAAAATGTTGAACCCCTCCTCCAGTTAATGTTAAACAGAGTTGACGGCCTGTCATAATGATGCTTGGTTAGTGATCTGTGTATGGTTTTCTGAAAGTTTTGGTCCAAGGTCTCATGTAGGCCCTATGTCGCATTCTTATGAAATTCTTCAAATTGCGTACTCCTACAGATTCTCTTGAACAATTCTAATGGTTTTTCATAATGATACTTGGTTAGTGGTACCTTCAGAGGTTCAGGAATTTTGGGTCTAAGGTCCAAGAGCGTCCATTTTGTGAAATATTGCAAAGTGATTAACTTTTCCTCCAGTTATTGTTAAACAGAGTTGACGGCCTGTTATAATGATGCTTGGTTAGTGATCTGTTTATGGTATTTTGGAAGCTTTCGTCCAAGGTTCCATGTGGGCCCTATACTCCGTTAGTGGTACCTTGAGGGTCTTCATGAAGTTTGGGTCGATGGCCAAATATAGACCCAAGGGTCCAACTTATGAAAAATGGCGAAATGCTTAGCTCTTTATTCCAATTATTGTAAAACAGAGTTGACAGCCTGTCAGCGAGGGAATCAATGTTAGAATTTGGAATAATTTCAATTTTTAAAGTACCGTACACAAATGAGCACTACTAAGCAACATCTAAACTTCAAATGGATGGTGTAATTTTTATCCAGTACTTCGTTTTTTGCTTACCAATTTCACGGGGGAGGGAAGAGAGGGGAAGAGGGGAGGGGGAGAGAGGGGGAAAGGGAGGAAAGACATTTGATAGCTTCCTCTCCACTGGTTATGCAACTGCCCTACACAAACTGGTTGCATTTATGCATTATGGCAGTCTAGTTTCTGATCCGTTCCCGTACACAACAGGATGAACTACATGAAGCTACAAAGATTTATCCCTGACACGGTCCAAGTGCTAGGTGAAGGTAGTTGATACCGAAGATGGAAAGTTTATTACATTTTGGGGGGGGGATAGATATTTTTGTGAAATATTTTAATCGTGACAGTGCCGCATATCGTGACCTAAAAGAAGTGGCACAGTTATTTTCGTTTGGTACAAAAGAAGAGTACTGGTAGTTTTATCAGGAACCGGTAATAATAACCATGCAAATATCTTCGGTACTTTCATTACCAGTACTGCTGGTACTGGTATTTATGTTGAAACCGGTATACTCCCTAACCTAGGGTTGAGCGACTGCAGCATTGCTGCTCTAAAAATAATAACCTTACTCAGAATAACAGGTGAATTTTATGATGAGGGTTTGTCTTGTGAGGGGTTAAAGTGATAATGGGAGAGTAAGTAGGCTACGTAGCTATGAAGCACGCAATATGTTCTACATGAAGTAACCACGAAACAATATTTAAAGCGGGTGTGCGCGAAACGTGCGGAAGAAAACATCCTTATTTAAGACATTTTATTTTAGCCTGTTTTTTTTTTTTAATTTTTAATGCAATATTAATATCCATTACATTAAAGGCCCTTCTACTTTCCTGGCCACTATTCTTTCTTTTATGTTTGATTTTTCTCGATGGTCTGAAACAAGGGACCCAACAAAAATAAGATAGTTCCGAAAGTTCAGGTTAAAGTATAATTACGTTTGAGGACGATCAAAGTTTGAGATTTATACTTGGTATATAATACATTCCAAAATCAATGAAATGCTGTTATGGGTAATTCTTACAGATACATGACCATGGGTGCCCGAAGTTAAAAGATGTCATGGAAGCAATTTTCGTTGGAGGTTGCATCTTCGTAAGGTGTGGCCGTCGAAGTCTTAAACTATGAGCGCTGAAGGCCCGAAACCGGATGACTTGGAACCGGGGGTCTCCATGAGAATTGTTTTTGTAAATTTGATGGCTGGAGCATTTCTAGAAAAAACCCTGCGTCCCATGGGTAAAATTTGAAATAATTTTGCAAATTTAAGATAGTAACCGTCATTCAACTAATTGATGAGGGTGGTGATAATTGGTAAGGAACGTGAAAAGTGGTGAGAGGGGTTGCAAGGATATATGGAAATAGTAATTCACTCAAGCTATCCTATACAAGATGTAATGAGGCAATTCCATAAAAGATTTCTACCGACAGCAATACTAACGTGAAACCTATTTATCAGTTTATATTGAGTTCACGCGAAGCACGGCATAAAATTTACTGCAAATGGCGGTTCCCTATACACTAATAGGTTTCTGAATTGTGTATGCAACGACCAGTGTGCGTGCATTGAAGTACTACATCGGAGGTCCGTGTAATGGTGTACATTTCTTGCTGTCAGTGACCCGTATTTCAGGGCTTCAAGCATTGACGCCGCCAGGATTTGGTGACGGGGGGGGGGGGGGGCACCACAGATGACGTCTTAATGCCACCTCAGTTCCCCCAAGTATGTGTACATCGTACCTTTTTCTTGCGTTCCTGCGTTGATAGATAGCAGGGGGATCCTTCTGTTACAACATAAAAGTGTCGTCCCGGGGAGGTGTCCCCTGCCCCTTTGAGAAATTTTTGTTAATTTAAGGTTGCTTAGATGAAAAATGGTGCTATCTTTGGGATATTTTTGGAACTGATCATGTACGGCTGGAAAATGACGTCCATAATTTAGCGAAATCTAATTTTTGGTTAGGTGAAAGAGGAGAGTACCGGTATGTTGTCTAATAGAAGGGGATGTTGTTAACAAACCTCATGCAGGCCTCCCCTTGGCTACTTTACTGCCTTCTATTCGGGGAGAGTTTTTACATAAAAATACTTGCGTGGAGTCCACAGAAACATTCTGGGACTTTCGAGAAAATTTTCCTTTGCTTCATTATGCTTGATATAAAAGGGTATCTAAGGCTGGCAGACACTGGTATAGGGCCTCCTGGAAGCTCTGGATTAATTATATAAAATGGGGCTCTGACATGATGCTTTTTACCCGACATCCAAATGATACTATAGTGTATGACGCCACGCACTTTACAACTATCGTATTTGTACTAAGTTTGAACGAAAATTAAAACGAGTGAACAGCTTCCAGCAATGGGGAATGGGAGGGAACTAGAGTATAGGTGCAGGGAGGTGATATAAGACGTCCCTGATAGGCACAGCAAAAGGGGTAAAGGACTAGTAACAAGAGTGTTTCAAAATGCTTTTTTGTCGTGATGGCATTTACAATCACCATCTGTACCGATAAATGGCTGCGCACGAAGTGCTTCGTAGTAATTTTTGAAAAATGTATAACGACAAATACGTAGTTTCAACCTTCCACATCATGCTACAAATAAGACCAAAAAATCCCATATCTATTCAAGGCTCCTACAGAGGTTTGAGATGTACTTCTGGTTTTCGGAAAAGTGTCGTGATCAGAGTAGTTGCATGTATCATTACCTTAATAATGATCATGAGATGGAGTGCAAACCGTGACGAATGCCGCCCGAAGCCGAATATTTTCATTAAATAACATTTCTGTTACAAAACCATGCATTTATGCTCTGCATCGAGACACTTTTAATTCCCCAACAAACCTATATGCCAATCACAAAGCCAGTCTTTTACCTCAGAATTCGTAAACAGCTTTCAACCGTTGTTGCTGTGCTTCTCCAAGAGTTGCTACCGGAAGATATTGACCAGAAAGCCTAAAGGCTTAGTGATTCCTTGCCGAATGGGGATGCTTTGTTGCACTGAGGTTTATCCCTCAGATTTATCTTTCTTGACTATATCATTTTATGTCTTAACAACTTGACCTCTGCTGACCTCACATGACCTTTGAACCCCACCAAATATAACAAAAATGAAAAATGGAATTGTCTTTAAAGGGATTTGAACTCCAATGGATCTTGGATCTTGAAAATTCTTGGAAAATTTTGCTTTTTGACCTCTGGTGACCCCAGATGATGATTTTGGGAATTCTTGAGAAATTTTGTTTTTTAACCTCTGGTGACCCCATTGACGATCATGGGAATACAACGATCTTGGTAATTCTTGGGAAATTTTCCTTTTTGACCTCTGGTGACCCCATATGAAAATCCTGGGAATTCTTGGGAAAGTTTGCCTTTTGACCTCTGGTGACCCCAGATGACCGTTGCCCTTCACCAAAAACGGGTTTTTCCTTGGACCATAAGGCATCCACGTACCACGTATGAGGTCTATCAAAATTTCCTAACTGGAGATATCGTGTTAACAAGGTTTTCAGTGAATGACCCCCGGGTGACTCCAGATGACCTTTGTCTTCCACCAGAAACAGTAGGCTTCTTCTCACCGTAATGCATCTACATACTAAGTATGAAATCAAGCCAAGCTTCCTACCTTGAGATATTGTGTTAACAAAGTTTTCATTGTTTAACCCCCGGTGACCCAGATGACTTTTACCTCTACCAAAAGCAACAGAGTTCTTCCTCTCAACATGACAAATCTATATACTCAAATATGAAAAGTGTCGGTCATTCCTATCTTGAGATATCGTGTTTACAAGGTTTTGATCTTTGAACTGCGGTGACCTCAAATGACCTTTGACCTTCACCAAAATCAATGGGTTCTTCTAACATGACGAATCCATACGCCAAATATGAAGTGTCGGTCACTGCTATCTTGAGATATCATGTTTACAAGCCATTTACAGGGTTTCGCCGTTTAACTTCCGGTGACCTCAAATAACCTTTGACCTCTACCAAAAACAATATTGTTCTTTCTCTTGACATGACAATTCTATATACCAAATATGAAAAGTGTGGGTCATTGCTACCTTGAGATATCATGCTTTATATGGTTTTTGGTTTTTGACCTCTGGTGACCTCATATGACCTTTGACCTCCACCAAAAACAATAGGTTTCTTTCTCTTAAACATGAAAAATTTATATACTAAATGTGAAAAGTGTTGGTCATTGTTCTCTGAAGATATCGTGTTTACAAGCCGTTTACTTGGTTTTCGCAGTTTAACTTCCGGTGACCTCAAATGACCTTTGACTTCTACCAAAAGCAATAGGATTCTTTCTCTTGACATGATAAATCTATATACCAAATATGAAAAGTGCGGCTCACTGCTATCTTGAGATACCATGTTTACAAAGTTTTTGGTTTTTGACCTCTGGTGACCTCAAATGACCTTTGACCTCTACCAAAAACAAGAGGGTTCTTCCTCTTGACATGAAAAATCTGTTTACCAAATATGAAAAGTGTCGGCGTTGCTAACTTGAGCTATCGTGTTTACAATCTTTTCGGTTTTTTACCTCTGGTGACCTCAAATAACCTTTGACATCCACCAGAAGGAATAGGCTTCTTTCTCTTAACATGATGAATCTATATACCATCAACGTCACCGCCGTCATCGTCGTCGTCGTATTCATCATCGTCATAGTCATCGTCATCATCAACAACTTGTTATCATTATTATCATCGTCGTCGTCGTCGTTGTTGTTATTATTATTATCCCTCCAATTCCGTATTAATCTTCGAATTTCCAAATTTTACAATGCTTACTATCATGCTGTTGAACAGTTATTATTACATTGTATTATACATTATGTACAATCGTTTTTACCTCGTGTTATGTATTTTGTGCAAATTTCTTTACTCATAACTGCAAAGGCAAAGGATTGCCATCCGGCATATGAAAGAAATTAATAGCTGCTGCTTCATTACATTTATAAATTATACATGATGAATGATAAATGAGGTTTGAAGGTAGTAATTGTACAGTGTCGTTAATGACTTTATTCTTAATGGCACAATTAGGTAAAATCGACTCCAAAAGGTTTTACCTTTATAATATGTGGAAAGCTTCCTTTAGCTTCGTATAATTATCCGTTTTCTTGTGCCCACATTAGAAAAATAGTAATTTTTATACTTCTCAACTTGCAGTGCAAATTTAAACTTGTAATAAAATTCATTAATATCAGGTAGGACCTTTTACAGTTTTTTTACTAAAAATATAATACTTGAGATGAAGTATAAGAAAATTATAGGGGTGGTATTTATAATTTCGATAACCAAAAAAGATGTCATCTTTGGAAAATACAAGTTGCCTATGTAGAATTTTATTTCCACGTCCAATATAAACTTTCATGAATAGCTACATCCCCAAGACAAGTGATCAAGATTCTTCTCCTCAATCTCGCAAAAAGAACACATATTTGAATTGATTTTACCCATAAGAAAAAGTAATTTATTTGTGGGGAGGATTCTATGCGAAAATCGAAACTGAAAAAAAAGACGCTTTAATCTCCTGAACCGAGACCCAGGACATTTTCCAAATATTTTTCCAGTTATATTTATCTATGTTCATTAATTCATTACTCCATTTCTTAAGGGCAGTAGGTTTAGTGACAACTTTCTTGGTAACGGTATTGTAAACGAACTGAGAGAGTGAGGACGCATGGAGGGCCTTTTGAACCCAAATACTAGTTTCGTTCAGAATTTCCGTAGGGCCACACCCAGCTTCTCTCCACCCTCTTGGAATGCTATTAATGAGCCCCCAGTACAATGCAAATGGAAAGGCATTTAGGTTTAATGTCTGTTTAAAAGAATCAAAATTGAGGGGATTACCCATATTATCAGAGAGGCCTGGTACAAATTTAACACCGTTACCGTACATGAAGTCATAAAACAAAATATTATTATTGATAGTAATATGATGGTTATTCCAAATAACCTGGTTTCCGAAGTTATCCGTTGGATTATGATAGAATGCCTCAACCCATGCACTCAAAACTTGCTTTACGAAAATATTAGGCACTCGAGAAATATCTGCCTCTCTATAATTACAATGAATAATTAAATCATTTCCAAACGCTGCAAAATTCTGATCAAAGAAAACTTTGCAAACTCCACTGGTGTTACTACAGTATGTTCCAACCCAAGTAGACTTTAAACTATTCATGAAGGTCGTAATGTCCTTCACTTTTAATCCACCCTCATCTATATTATTTATTTTTTGATTTTATCTAGGCTACCTGACCATTTGAAATTTGAAATAAGACTCTCAACTTCTTTAATGAAACTTTGAGGGGGATTTGGTAGTACCTGGAAGAGATAAACTAATTGTGACAAGGCAAGAGTCTTTACTATAATGATCCGGCCTACAGGGGTGCAGATCCCTAGTGGACCGTAAACCTAAGCAACTTTTCAGGCGCGACAACTTCGGCAAAAAGTTCAGCAGAAAAAGATCGTCACCATCATTAGTAAAGGTAATACCTAACATCGTCACCGGTCCAAGTGATACAGTAATCGCAATATTCTTTATGAAAGCAGGTTGATGATGAATATACGAGCCAAGTGGAAATAAATTACACTTATCTAGTTTAATGGTCAACCATGAGGAGAGTTTGAAAACATTTAAAATGCGGATTGCTTCCTCTGAAGAATTTCTGTTTTCATCGAGAATAAAAGAAGTATCGTCAGCGTACTGAATAAGTCTAGTTTCTTACCCTTCAATTACAATACCTTTAAAATTCTTACTGTTGTTAGTGTAAAGCGATAGAACTTCAACACAGAGTATGAAAAGATATGGGCTGAGAAGTTAGCCCTGTCGCACGCCTCTCTGAACAGGAAAAAAAACCTGTAGAATAGCCATGATTACACACACAAGCCGCTGTTGTCACTGTACAATGTATAAAACCAATTCAAAAAGATATCATCAAAGTTAAAGAAAGCAAGTGTTTTTCGTATGAAACCCCAATCTAGTTTGTCAAAGGCTTTCTCAAAGTCCACCATTAACATGAACCCTGGAATATTATAGGAGATGGAATGATCTATTAATTTAAAACATATCGTATATTTCCTCCAATAAATCTGCCCTGAATAAACCCAGTTTGGTTTGAACTTATCAGTTCAGAAATAACATTCTTAACTCTAGCAGCGATGATCTTTGCGCTAATTTTGTAATCTTTGTTTAGGAGGGTGATGGGGCGGTATTTTTTAACAAAGTATTATCTTTATCAGGTTTGGAGATGAGAGTAATGATACCTTGTGACTGTTTTACGGAAAGATGATGATTTAAGTACGAGGAATTGAGGGAATTCACGACCAAGTTGACAATTAAATGCCAGAACTTTTATAGAAATTAGCCAAAAGACCATCAGTGCCAGGGGCCTTATCGTTACTTAAAGATAACAAGGACTTAGTACACTCATCAAGAGTGAGAATACCTTCACAGGTGATTGCATCTTCCCTGCTTAAACCATTACGGGGTTAATCCATGAAAACAACATTTGGAGAACAATGCTCAGATTTGTACAAGTTTTCATAGAAGCTCTTAATTTCGTTTAATATAACATGATTGTCGCTGCCTATAACCCCATTAGCCTTTTTAACTCAGTTGATTGTGCTCCTTACATTTCCAGCCAAAGTAATCTTAACGTTCACTGACTCTCCAACACTCGAGCAGCAAGTTACGATCTAAAAGCATGAGTAAGTAACTTCAGGGCTCAATTTTAACAGTCATCCGGTCGCCCGTGACGACCAAAATTTGTGACGGACAACCAAAAAATGGTGGTAAAGTTCATGCAACAAGTTAACAGACTGCTTCTAGAGTTACTGCAAATTTCTTTGAGGACTACTAAATTTTCTTTTGGACAACCAAAATAGGCTGACAGGTTGTCCAGAGGACAACCATAAAATTTTCTTGAAATCTAGGCCTGATGATTGCTTCCATTGGGAAATATCGATAAGTAATAATTAAATTGCAGTCTTGATTCTGTAACCATGCAGTGTTTCTGTGGAACAACCTATGAAACCTTGCAATCATTTTACGATTGTGATTGGCTTAAACATCAACTTTTTGCAAATCAGTAAGGCATATTGAAGCCCTCAGAATCTTGATCAAAACCTTAAACCGCACAGCATCAATTTGAATTGACATTTAAAAATGATAAAAAAAAAACATTGATATTGTTCAATGAGTCGTTTGCACCGAAAATTACGTACGCATAATTTGTGACAGCTGAAAGTAGATTTCGGCCCCAAATAAATGGTTTGATCCCACAAACAAGCCACTGCAACATGCATAACATTTAGTACTAAGGACAGTTCCTTCCCTCAGGGAGACATGTCGATTGTCGGAGCATCGAAAAAATGTCCACTTGACTGAAGAACCTCAAAAAGTTTGTATGTGATATGTGCAAATGACCCCCAATTAACAACCTGCAATATATTTGTTAGCTTTAGTTAAAAGATTTTTCCTACGGGGCAATTTTGTTTGTGTCGCTAGATATTTTCCTTTGCCTAATGTGTAATCTAGTGTATTATGATGTATAGTGAGTGTACCTTGAGTCGGTCGGTACCTTGAGTCAGTCACTGCATACAAAATGTAGGAGAGGCTCGTTATGGCCAACAAATAAACATATGATAGTACTGGAACTCCAGCAAGACATGACAACAACTCAAACTCTGTCAAAAATAAGCATTTACTCCCATTTTTAGAAGAAATTTACCCAGCCTAGCCTACATCTAGTGTTACCTAAAGGTGGCTTGAGACCTTCTTTAAATGGCCTAAAAATTATTTTAAACAATCCTCCAAATCACTGCGAATGGTGTCCTCCCATCATCTTATGATTTATTTTTATAATGGTGATATCATTCATGGAATATATTTTGATATCACTCTTATTGGCTTTCATAATGTTTGGGTGACTGACTCAAGGTACTGTTCTTGAACCTAAGGCATCTGAAACATGTGGTGGGAATTTCTCCATCTCTTGAAAGTTCGTCAACGAAATTCTCTCTAATTTTCAGGATTAAGAGAAAACATGTTTATGAGAATAATGGACAAGTTTAAATTACATATTACTACCTTATGTGTATGATTTTAGTGAAAATTCCCTTAATTGACCGACTTATGGTACTACCATCATACTCTAGAGTACATCATAATACTAAGACCTAACCTACACATGTACGTATATCTGCTGTAGACAGATTACTTGTAGAACTATAGCCTAATAGAATTTAATTTTAGTAATAGTTATTGTTCCTTTGTGTTTGCAAATGTTTGACTTGATCCCTTAAACATGTTATCAAGTATTAAGTGTTATATATATTGTCTGGATGGTACTTTTGCTCAGCAAAATGTACATAAAAGATAAAAGATTATCCCCCATATATAGCCTATCACTGTTACAAGAAAGCAGCACTGTAGAAACTCCTGATATATGACTCAAGTCTCCAGGTTGATCCAAAGCTACTGGAGTTGTTGGAACCTGACACCACTCTCTATAGCCTTGGGGCTGGGGAAAGAAGTTATTACTCCCCCTCAGTGATGCTGCTAGGATTTCAAAAGTGGGAAGGGGAACAAGTGGGGAAGCTATTTGGTTGGGGGGGGGGGGAAATGGTACAGTTAGAGAGCCATAACCTAGCATCCATTTCCCTAAAGATTACTGCCATAAGTGCATGCAGTACTCTACGTACTAGGCAATTATGTGAAAAATAGCTCTCCTTGCCCATACTAGTTGAGCTATTTTTGACATGCCTTCAGTTTTCAAAAGACAAGCCCTGTGAATGAAAAACGTTTGGGTTAACAGTGCCTCCCAGATTGCTGGAAGTCCCAGATTGTTGGAAGTGGCACTTGTTTGGCCTTGTAAGTTGCACCTAAGCTTTCTTCATGTTGAGATCTCATGTTCTGGAAAGTCATTCTTCTAACTAAATAGTTAACAAACCTGAAAATAATCCGAAATATGATTAGTCTTATACTTCATCGGTGTTCTACCAAACGGAGAAGGACCCCTCACAACGTGGACTCTGGCTTAATTATTGCTCTTCCTGTCCCTCCCTCTGATCAGGCCATCCTGAATCATACTAAGGTCCTTTTCATCTTATTTAACAGTTGATGACATTACCTCAGTGACAAGATTACAACCAACCTCAAAAAAGCAACAGACCTTTTAAGGTGTGGGCAACCTCATTGACACCTTAAAAGAAGGGTCTAACCTTCAATCAAATTAAATATGTTAGAGGGGTTCTTATTCAAAGTGTTCTGGTGGAATTTGAATTGAAATCGGATGTGTGGTTCTCAAGATACTGGCAGTTGAAATGTCATTTTCAACACAAAGTGAACATGAAGCAAACATATATGACATCATGATGACATCATGATGACATCATATGATATCATGACACCAGTTTTATCCTTCACAAACCCATGTTGGCAAAAGTAATTGCATGAGAGGCATGAAAACTTTACAAATTTCACATTCGCCATGGGGAGGTCCTATCCCCATGAACTTCGAGGTCAGCACAACAGACGGAAAAACAAAGAAAACAAGCATTTCTCATCAAGGTGAGGAAGTGATATAACCCCTGCTTGCCTCAAGCTCACTTTGGGTCACTTCATTTGCTGATATCTCGAGTACTACATGTCCGATTTGAATGGGAGTGTCACCACACTGCGTAGATTTAGTTCCTCTTTCTCATATGAAAATTAATATTTTGCTTAAACCCTTCCTTTGAATCGTGTTACTGTTTACTTTGCAAAAATTAGAGTGACTTATGTTTAAGGAAGTTGCAGTAAGACTTGCCTTTGTTTTATCAACAGGTATACATAGAACCAAACATGTTAAAGGCAGCAATTTTCCTCACCTGTGTGGCCACTGCACTTTGCTTCAGCATCACAGCCAAGGAATTTGATGAAACTTGGGAAATGTGGAAGAACACACATTCCAAGCAATATTCTAAGGATGAAGAGATGAACAGAAGACTAATCTGGGAGGAAAACCTTCAAAAAGTCAGCAAGCACAATGCTGAGCATTCTCTGGGACTGCACTCTTATACGTTGGGTATGAACAAGTATGCTGATCTTGTAAGTACATATCCTGTAATGTTTCTGCCGTTAGGAGCTTGCGACACTTCGCATGGGACTAGCTGTGCTTGAGTATATTTTGACCCTGTGTTTTCAAAGTTTGCCTTTTCCTGAGAGTTGGTGATTATTGCACTGTGCACATAGAAGCTGACAATGAAGAATTAATATCCATTTTACATTTTTTCTTAATTATGTACTGTATGTTATTAGAACCTTTTCAATGTTTCCCCAACTTTGCCACCTAGTCTTTTGATTGGTCTGATGAGCTTCCAGGTTTCAGCTAGTGTTGCAAAGCAAGGCATAGTTTAATAATACTGTATTTAAGTGAACAACAATGAATCAAACTAAATTTTACAGCAATAACATTTCCTAACTACTAATTTGCAATGTGCTTTAAAGCTTGGAGTTCTTGAATCAACAATAAATATACAAACATAAAGGATAACGTCATAACAATTTGATAGCAATGAGCAAGTTAGTCATGCCTTCCATGGTACAAGGGCGAAGCTACCCCCAGCATTTTAAGCTGTTTCAGTTTTAATTATGCATGCAACTTGAATATTTCATCCTAACCATTAGTTAGGAAAAAGAATAGCAGTACTTCAGTACAGTGATCTGAGAGTTGTTACTGTATTTGGAAGGGGATACATCACTTTGAAGTGAGGTTTGCAATGCCATTGTCACACATTAATCATCTGTGTCTTGTCTCTTTCTTGGCATTTTTATACTTAAGACTTACACTGGGTTATATCGTTCATTCAAAAGGGATCTGTTATCTGCTACATCTGCAGTGAGTATGGGGGTTTGTTGCTACTGCTATAGCATTGCCAGTCGCTGGGGAAATTAAAAACTATTGCATCTTTGGATACTTGGTGATGCGCATGAGAGTTTACCAACAAGGGTTTATGTAAAAATCTGAACGTGATTCTATACCTAGTCATTTCAGAAACTTTCTCAATTGTTGTGACAAAAAATTAGGCATCTGCCTCTGCAGCTCATTTGCATGATGTTCATTCTTAGGAAGGAGCAGACCTCATTGGTTTAATATTTCAATGAAGCAGTTGCATAGTTTGGTAGCATCTGCCCCTAAATTGGTAGCTGCGTAAACCTGCTGATCAAAGCAATTATCCTGAGGAAGCCAATTGTTATAGGATCACTAGATCTCAAATTGAACTTAACAAATAAGAGAAAGAAATCCGCATCAGCCAAATAAATAGCTTATCATTGATAATCTCCTGGGGATTAAGTGGGTCTTAGAAAATAAGCATAAACTAAACCTTCTGCTAAACCTCCTAATGAATAACAACTCCAGTGGTATGGTGGTATGGTAATTATTGTCAAAATATCACTACCTGTAACATGGACCCTGTGCTTGATCAGTCAACACTTTTATTCAATTTCATGCGCAATCTTCAAATTCATGAACAGCAAATGACAATAAAACACATTTCTTTGCACAAATTCAATAAATTAAACAGTCACCCGTAGTCTTATAAGTATCCTCTATCAACATAGATTCATTTCTTTATTTTAAAATCCTCGATTCTACAGCTGTTTGTAAAGAAAATTTTCTCTAAAGTTGTGTGTTATTGGTATTGAGAAATAAAGAATCAATTTTGAACCAAGAGTTGTACTGTTGCAGCATTAGCCCATAGCCAACTTCACTGCAGTGGCAGGGGGTGATTTAAGATGATGGTCATGGGTCCTTTCCAATGAAATCTCCCCAAACCCTACCCACATCAAGTCCTGCTTCTGTGCAGAAAATAGAAAAGAAGAGTGTCTAACCTGATCCTGAACTCAAATTTTGCAACAGCATCCTATATACATTTTAGGTCAATTACCGCCTGACTTCCTCCTCCCCCAACCCCAACACACTTTAAAGCTTGGATATACCACTGTTTCACTGATAACATACTTTATTATCCCAATCATGGAATATTTCTTCATCATCAAGGATCATCATCATGGACTTGAGTATAGTAGCCCAGTCTTCACCAAGTTCATTGCCCATTATACTGTAAACCTTACTGATTCACAGTTCATGATTTTTAATGGTACCACAATCGTCTGTTTCACTATCATTCACATTTTGTGAGCCATCACCTTTTGAGAGCCATCACCTTTACACAGTGTCACAATAGATAATGGTGTACACATCATGCCCACAGGTCTCATATCGTACCGAAACAGTTACAGGTATCAATGTTTACTTGGATACTATAGCACAGTAACATTTGTCAACATTTTATGTTACATCCGAAACAAATAACCAAGAGCACACAATTTGTTATTCAGTTTGCAGTACAAGTAAGACGTGTAAAATTAAACAAGCACAGAGAATTTGATTCCTGTGTTTAAGTACGGTAAGTAAGAAGTTACCTGTAAGGTCTAAAAAGACACATTTTTCCCATTCTCTTAAGTTTACGACTAAAATGAAGAAAATACAGCAAACGTTCGCATTTTCCACAAAACAAATGCATGTAACTTTTGCAAAAGTTTCCTACCAAGGTGGTTAGGCTACAATGTATACACATGAGGTACCTAACTAACACTATCACTATTGGTGGGCGATAAATCGGAAATTATCGTTATCCTGATAATTTCTTTTTATCGCAATACGATAACATGAATTCAAAAATGACGATAATTTCTTGTAAAAGATAAGTGAAATAGTTTGCCTTGTAATGCGTTATTTCTTCTTGCTGTGTTTTTTATTGAATACATTTCCTTTTTTTTTTTTTTGGAAAATCGATAAAAGTTCATCATTGCTCTCCAAAGTTTTCCATCGAGGAGAGAGCAAATGAATTCACACAGTCATTAATCGTACGTTAGCTGTAGGTCTGTAATGTACGCAAACACCGATACTTTAGGGCGGCCAAGAGAGCACAGTAAAGTGCGTGTGTAGGTCCCCAATTGTATGCAACACCCATATATAAAGCTAAGCGCCTGCTCTGTAGAGAAGTTTACGTACATCGTAAGAACATGGGACATGGTAAGAGTAGTTCAGTATATTTTCCATCGCTAATTGTGCCGCATAATTTCCAGTTGTTACCTCATATTTTGCAGTAGTTATGGAGGGGGCTTTTTACGTAAAACATGCATATTAATTTGTGTGGTGTGAAAGTGTACTACTTGTACATTTATTTATGATTTAAGCGATGGCGGTGACTGAAAAGTGGCCCCCATGAGCTGTGCACAAAAGTACCACACACTCGATTTTACTCGTACTCGACTGGCTCAAGGAAGGGTACAATACTAGCTCCATTGATTTGGGCACAGTATCAAACAGGTATTTACGTAGAGATATATAGTGCGTGCATGCATTACTTACTGCAGTATGATACTGGAACACTGAATGACACTTTGAACATGTCGGAGCCTACACAGTGTTAATGTGCAGGTTATAAACGATAGGATGGAGCGAAATAGTCAAGTAGATGCACAGAAATACCGCGGGCTTCGGAGTATTTCCGTTTTATAGTTCACTCTGTGAGAGACTTTAGTTACGATTTACAGTGTAAACTGAGAAGAAATAAAATAGGATAGGGGTGCGGCGGCAATATTTTACCCTTCTTATTTTTTATCCCGCCATTAGAACCCACACAGGGTTTGCAGAACGGCAAGACAGGGAAATGACTCGTGATTAAACTTGACCTTGAATATTCTAACATGCATGAGCAGCGAACTTCAAGGGGAATTGTCTTTATGAAATTATCGTGAATATCGAACTATCGGGATAGATTTTGTTTTGTCGCTTATCGCGATGGTAAAAAGTCAATATCGCCCACACTAACTATCACACAACAAAGTAAATGACCTATTTGATTTAAGGATATGAAACAGCAAACGCACAAAGTTGGACTTTCCGTCAACAACTGCATCTGTTACGTCCGAAACAAGTTTCTGCTCATATAGTACAAAAGGTCATGTTATGAAGTCAATGGTTAGCTGAAGAGTACCGTATGGCTCTGCAATGTAAGGAAGTGATAGGATTATTTTTACAATACTGGAGTAACTTAAGTAGTAATTCTGGGAATTAACATTCATTCAAATATTTCTTTTGGACGTAACACATGTTGACGGAAAACTATTTCCATTCAAGGTGAAATGAACAAATAGTTTGGGTAACTTTCGTACTTACTATGAAGATTAAGTTTGTATCTCTGCCAGTTGAACAAATGTTATTTTACATCAAATTTATTGCATTGATCAAATCAACCAGATGAAAATGTTTTGAACGTAACAAAAGTGTTGACGGAAAAATGAGTTTTTTTTTTAATTTTTGATAATTTTGTAAGAACCGGATTAAAATAATGCGAATGCCCTTATCATGTATACTGACACCCACTATTATTCTATAGTGGTATTTTTTACTTACAATTTCTTGTTTTATGTAAGCTATGCAAGCTTCAGTTATAGAGCTACAGTTGCTGACGGAAAATGTTACGTCCGAAACGGTGCCTTTTACTTCAACATCCTGACACAGTAATAAACGTTCAGAAAGTTGGATACTTGTCAACATGTTGAAACCTTCCCAAAAAACGTTGGCACCAAAAGCCAGAAGAAAGTAGCCTTTGTAGTATCCAGTACATATAATTTAAATTTGACAATGGCATTTTGACTATTTTTTCCGTCAACATTTTGCTAGTATATCACATCAGGAATATACTTAGAAGCAAAATTCTGCACTGGTTAAGCTATGTGAGTTGGAGAGCAAGACTGATATTATAAATTCAGCCTGTAAAACATTTGGAAAGTGACAGACTTTTTGATCAAAAAATTTCAACAAGAAAGAAATGGGTAATAATTATGAAACATCTAAAATCCATGCCTGTGCAACTCTACAGTATTAAACACCTCCATTAATGACTTAAAAATTAATTCATAACGCTTACTGTTAGAATTGACCCGTAAGTTAAGTACTTAAAATGGCTAGTCTTGCTTTATTTGCCATTTCTGTGTATGATGCAGGGAAATCAAATGGGGCTTATGAATTCTGAAGAAAGCTACTCTGCTTGATTTGGCCAGTCTTTACAAGTTAATTTATCTGTGTAGCTGTAGCTTCATGTCTTTAGGACAGTCTTTTTGACAGATCTGGTGCTGTTGTTCGTGTATGTTCCACAAAGACTTTAAATTTGATGAATAACTACAGTTGAAGATGAAATGATATAAACATTTATATTGCAAAGGTGGAAATCTTGAGAGATAAACTTAACTTTATGAGAAGCCTAAGAATATTGAAAACCCGATTGTTTTAGGTGGAGGTCAAAAGTGCGTTCGTCTGCTGTTTTCAGAATTTGTATTGCTGGAAGAGAATGGACTTTTGTTACTGTACTACCACCATTGTTATTGTAGAACAAAGACGTGGCACAGAGTAATTAAGGTGAAAGCGTGAATGTTTTCGTCAGACAACGAGTGACTTGTTTTATTGAAGTGATGGAATCTTAAATCCTCAATGCAGATTTGCTTTCTGGTTCAGTTTCAAGATGTAAACATAAGTTTTGTATTCTTTTCTTCTCTCAGCGTCATGAAGAATTTGTCTCAATGATGAATGGATTCAAGTATAATGCCTCTAAAGAAAGGAAAGGTATAACATTCCTACGATATGATGCTATGGGTGTCCCTGATGCCATAGACTGGAGAGAAAAGGGATACGTCACACCCGTTAAAGATCAGGTAAATGCAAGAAAAGATGCATAGTCTTTTATAGCACTCAACAAAATTTAGGTCTCGTCCAGGTTTTGTGCAACTTAATATGGTATTTTATGTTCCAAGACATTCAGAAGCACAGATAATACTTTAAATGGTACACCCAAAAGTCATTGGACCCTGACAAACCATTCAAAGTGAGTGGAGAATTTGTTTGAACCATGGAAGTGTGGCTTTGTAAAATAGAACCCTTCTTAACCTCAGCAGTGACTCAAGAAGTAACAAAACTACAAAAGACTTGCAAGTCACATGTTAGTCATTTAGATTCCAAAATAAAATTCTGAAAATGACTGGTTGAGGTCCACTAAAACTTGTTTAGGAGAGTTTGTGTGCAGCAGTGCATATTGACATCGCTTTTAATACCACAGGAAGGCTTTCTTGTGTGCCAGGTTGACTAATCATTGACAATTACAGTGTACTTTTCCCAAAGTCCCCTCGACTCTTTAGCAAAGAGTATTATAGGATCTTAATGCTAAATACATATATGTGGTACATGATTTGCCATACTTGGCTGAAGATCTCTCTTTATTAGGTCAATGTATTGTCTGTCATTGGTATCATTTGCTTTGTTTGCCAAAGTTTTCTTAAAGGTCTGATGACATGAAAGAGACGTAGTTGGACGTATGTTACAAAATGCTTTGAAACCTTGAAAATAGTAATAATTTCCATCAAAATCCTACAAATATTGATCACTTTTCAGGGTCGGTGATTTGTATTTTTAACTTATATCATGAGTAATCATGTGTGAAATATGCAAATTTGTGATGTCAGAAGAGGGATTCCGAAAGTATGTCTAATGTTATCCATTATGTTTTCAACCATAATTTCAAAGACAGTTGTAACATCGGTATGTCCCTATGGATTTATTTTGATCTTGAGCGGCGACTCTATACCAATGAGTCTCCCTATTTACGATCTCAGCTTAAAGATGTTCAAAACGAACTTCTGCTTTACTACAATTATAAGTTGGAAGGTACCATAACTAGATCTCGTGCTCGGTGGGTAGAGGAGGGGGAGAAAAACACTAAGTATTTCCTCAATTTGGAAAAACGAAACAAATCGTTGAATTCTATTTACAAACTTAGGAAAATTTCTAATGGGAGTCTTATTTCTGACAACGAGAGCCTTCTCTCTGAAATTAGAAACTTCTTCGAAAGTCTGTACAGTTCTGAGGGATGTACCCCAGATCCTTTCTTTAGTTCGCTTCCTTATGACAACGTTGATTTTGACCTGTCCACCTGTGAAGGTGAACTTTCTTGTAATGAATTTTTCCAGGCTCTTATGTCTATGAAAAATGATAAAGCCCCGGGTTGTGATGGACTTTCAGTTAACTTTTACAAGACATTTTGGGATTCAATTGGACAATTAGTCGTAGATTCCCTAAATTATGGATATCAAAGGGGGCATCTATCAAATGATCAAACTAGAGGGCTAGTAACCTTGATACTAAAACCCAACAAAGATTCAACTTCTTTCGGAATTACCGACCAATAACACTATTAAACACTGACTATAAGATCGGGGCAAAAGCGATCGCTCTAAGATTGCAACCAGTTATCCATGATCTCATTGGATTTCAGCAAACTGGCTCTCTGAAGGGGAGGTTTATAGGGGAAAATATCCGCTTCACACTAGACTTAATTGATTATACCCGCGAGCATAATATTCCAGGTTTTCTTCTTCTAGTTGACTTCGAAAAAGCGTTCGATAAGTTGGAGTGGGATTTTATTCACCGCACATTAAGTTTTTTCAATTTTGGCAACAGCTTTAAAAAATGGATAAAAGTCTTGTATCAAAATAGCTGTAGCTGTGTTTGTAATAATGGGTTTTCTACAGGTTTTTTCATCTTAACAGAGGAGTAAGGCAAGGCTGTCCTCTAAGCCCGTATCTTTTCATTTTAGTCGCTGAAGTTTTAGCTTTAAGAATTCAACATACTAATTCCATTAAGGGTATTACCGTTAATAATTGTGAAGTTAAAATTATGCAGTATGTAGATGATACTACCCTTTTCTAGATGGCAGTAGGAATTCTGTACTTGAGGCCCTGAAGATTTTAAACGATTTGAAAAAAGCGTCTGGTTTGTCAATTAACTTAGAGAAAACCAATCTCTTCCCATTAGGTCCCTTCTTAGATAGTATCCCAGCCTTTGCTAAATTCCTAGGGGTGAATGTTACAAGGGGACCTGTTAATTTATTAGGTATCTCCTTTACAGGAGATGGCAACGATCTGTTCCGTCTAAATTACCTGCCGAAACTATCCAGACTTAAGGATTGCCTCCGGGTCTGGTCATCGAGGGACTTGACCCCAATTGGACGGAACGTAATTGTTAAGACCTTTGCACTGTCACAATTGGTATTTCTTTGCCAGGTTTTTAACCTAATCCACCCAAGGAATTTTATGAAACAACTAGAAATAATAATTTTCGACTTTTTTTGGTCCGGTAACCCAGACAAAGTTAAGCGGTCGGTTATGGTCAATTCTTATAGCGAGGGTGGATTAAAAGTCCCCCATATCCCAAGCTTTATCACGGTTTAAAATGTTCATGGGTCCAAACGTTACTGCACCACCACAGAAAGGCCGTGGAAACTTTTTTATCATTTTTACTTAAAGTCGTTGGGGAAGCATTTGATTTTTCAGAGCAATTTGCTCTGTTAAAAGACGTATCCAATATTAAAAATATCTTTATGAAACAAGTTGTACATGTTTGGTGTGACATCTCATTTCCCCCACCAATGATAACTTCGGTAATCAGTGTATTTGGAATAATTCCTTCATTCGAATTGACAACAAGATTGTATTATATGAACAGCTTCTTTCAAAAAATGTAATGTATGTTAGTGATCTTTTCGATGACACCGGCAAGGTTTTATCTTTTGTAAACTTTAGACAAAAGTATCATGTGAATAACTTTCCATTTACTCTTTACTTTGGTTTGGTAAGCAGTATCCCGCATAGGTGGAAAATGGTAGGATGTGGAAAAACTGAAACTTTTAATGATAATAGGGTCCTTTACAATAATTTTTTCAAATCGAATTCTGCATCTAAGTTTACATACAATCTCCATGTAAGCCGCTTTAGAACTAAACCCACATGCCTAGAGAAGTGGAATTCAACCTTCAGAGAACCTAGAGATGAAGACTGGCTTCAAATATTTAACATGCCATTCTGTACAACCTCTGAAGCCAAGATGCAGTACTTTCAGTTTAAGTTCCTCCACCGCATTATTCCTACAAATAGTCTTTTGTTCCGAATGGGGAAAGCTGATTCTAATCTTTGTTCATTTTGCGGCACTGAGGTAGAAGATCTTCAGCACTTGTTTTGGGACTGTAGCATTACTTCGAATTTCATTTTAGACGTAGAACGGATTTTTTTAAGCAAACAATTTTTCTTTTCCAAAAAAGATTTTTTGTTAGGATTTGAAACAGGTGTGAGTCATCCGTACAACTTTTTAATATTGCACATGAAGTATTTTATTTTTGATTCAAAACGGAATGACCGTAAACCATCAGCAAATGATTTCTTCTGTAAGTTTAAAGCGATTCTTAAGATAGAAAGGTTTAACAATAATCGGGTTTTTAAAACAAATAAGAATAAAGTAAATTTTGAACAATTATTTCACACCTTCGCTTCATGCCATGGTTTGTTCAGTTAGTTGAAACCGATAGCTATGCATATATTAAATTCCAAAGGTTTGTCAAGCCCAGGTTATACTGTTGTATTCAAAATAATTCCACATTTCACTCAGGCACCGTCTCACCATCAATTATATTATGTTGTGATTTAATGTTATTGTGTAATAGTTGTATATAAGATAAAACTGATGTAGGTTAATTGTATGTGAAATGGACGAAAGAAACATATGAATAAATGGAGGTAAAAAAAAAAAAAAAAAATGAGTAATCATGTGTGAAATATGCAAATTTGTGATGTCAGAAGAGGGATTCCGAAAGTATGTCTAATGTTATCCATTATGTTTTCAACCATAATTTCAAAGACAGTTGTAACATCGGTATGTCCCTATGGATTTATTTTGGAATTTATAATTGTCTTTTTAAAAAACCATCAATATCACTCACCAAACTCTAAACAATCTGACAAGAAACCAAATGATAATTCAGATATGGCAAGCTAAGGAAATACTAACACTGTGCAACACTCCACATCGTTATTTTTGCATGTGCAATGGGTTTCATCAGAAGCCATCAACTTTAAAGAGATATATCCAGAGAACAGTAAAAGATTTGAAAAAATTCCAATTTCTGGAGATGGGAATTATGGATAGTCTCATTTGGTATGATGATGTGCTATATATATTGAGAAGATGAATCCTATTGTTTTTGGTGGAGGATGAAAGGTTACCAGAGATCAAATACTGAAAATTTCATTTATGCAATAACTGGAGATAGGAGTCATTGATACTTTGCATACTTACCATGTTGATGTGTTATTTTGAGTATATGAACCCTTTTCTTCTTTGTGGAGATCCAAGGTCATGTGAGTTCACTTAAGATGAAAAACCAGAACCTTTAACTTTTAATAGTATTCTGTATCTCAAGTTTGGAATCATAGGCAGTACTTATCATATGATGCTTTGTATTATAGGGGTACTTAGCATATCATGCTTCATATAAATGTAGGAGTCTAATGTTTTGTGAGGTCACCTTAGGTAAACTTGTTTACATCGTACCACTAGGTAGGATCATGGATACTCCTCATATGCAGCATGTAGGTCTGAATTATGCTGTTTATTGAAAAAGCTGACATCTGATGTAAGAAAATCATCGAAACATTGATGCATTTTGCGTTCTGGTTTAACAATAAAATTAAACAGGAATTTCAACTTGAATGTTTACAGGGTCAGTGTGTGTCAAGTTGGGCTTTTAGCACTACTGGATCTCTTGAAGGACAGCACTTCAGGCAAACTGGAAATCTTGTAAGCTTAAGTGAGCAAAACCTGGTGGATTGCGTTAGGGATTACGGCAACAAAGGATGTGAAGGAGGATTTATCGAAAATGCTTTCACCTACATCAAGAATAATGATGGAATTGACACTGAAGACGGCTACCCATATAAGGCACAGGTAAGTACACAAAGTCTGGCTGATCAGTAATGGTTGTCTTATGCCTAGTTCTTTTGAGTAAATGGACAGAGATTGAAGATAATGAGATGAAGTTATGATATATTTAGGCTAACTACAACTAGTTGAAAGCAGACCCTCAAGGGTACTGTTGTCTCCAGCTACATCTTCCAAGATCTGGCATGAAAAGTTCAATTATCACATCTTCTATTATTCTGCACCCTATCTTGTACACCTTGATCCTGTAGAAATGAAAGTCACTGAATTCTTCTTTATAAATTTATATGTTGTCTCAAGTACAATTTCTTTTTGCATCAATTGTTTGTATGTGTAGTGTAAAGCACACTGAGCAATGGTTTCTTGTTGGATTTTGCTCTATCGTTGTTGATAATTCCCATTCCTTCTTCCACTCATCCACCTCTTCCAAATTAATGATAATGTTGTACAGCTTGGAATGTTGTAAACAAATTATTTTTTAGTTATCTCAAGTTAGTTTTGTAAGGACTTAAGTCACTCATCTTTGGGAATCAATTACCAATTAACCTAAGCTGCTAATCTTTGTTTATTAGACAAAGTTTATGTTTAAAAATCTCCCTTAATACAAAGCTGTGAAAATGTCCTGCAATACACATCCTTTTACCAATAACTTGAGATAAAAGTTCAGACTTGGTTTGGTGGGCTATAGAATTCTAACCAATGGGCATAACTTTGAACAGCTCCAAGACTTAAGATAGGTTTTGGGTGAATCAGGAAAAGGAGTGGTGTAGCTGATCTTTGTTGAAGGGGATTTCACTCATTTTGTTTCAGAGTGACACCTGCAGATACCAACCTAGCAGCAAAGGTGCAACAGATAGTGGTTACGTTGATATTCCATCTGGGGATGAAGATGCTCTTAAAGAGGCATGTGGTGCCAATGGTCCCATCTCTGTAGCTATTGATGCCAGCCATGAATCATTCCAACTGTATGAAGATGGTAAGGACATACAAAAGCAAGTCGTTACAAGAAAGATACATTCAGTCTGTATGGTTCACTCAGGGGCGTAGCTAGGATGAAATTTTTAGGGGGCCTAGGTATCAAATGGGGTCATGGCATTGATCGGCATCCCTAATTCTTACAAATTTTTTAGGACTCACACAATTTCTGGGTGAGGGGCTAGCAAACATCCAGGGGGCCCAAGCCCCTGTAGCTACGTGCCTGTGTTCATTAAGTACTCACATGAACAGTGAAACCATTTCAGAAGGCCTTAAATTAGCAACTGCAACTGCCAAATAACTCTTAAATGTACAAGTGACTGAGAAGATTTTTGAAATTTGCTGTTTAGTAAAATCCCTCAAGGTAGCACACCACTAATTATTCCTTAATTGACTTACACACTAATCTAGGTCCGTTTCGTGGTCCATGATCCCTTGTAGAAGTTTTCAACGGGCACAAGCTACCCCTCATATGAAAGCTCACGAATAGGCCTTTCACAATAATTTAAATTTGTGTACCATGACTATTGAGATTTTGAGCTAGAAGAGCTTGTATAATAGGGTGGTGGTTTCTGCTGTTTTACTTCATTCATTTTGCATGGTGGAAGGATACATAGCAAAAAAGTGCCTGAAATACCTTCAATTTCTTTATTTTGCAGGATGAGTCCTTTAATTCTTTTCCTACCACATACCCATCACAAATTGAACACATCACTTCAGGAACATGGTCTGAACTGTCGCCAAAAACTTTTTTCTAGGGTGTTAAACTCGTAGGGTAACATCCTCCGCTTTCCCTTGAACTAATTTTTCTTTCTATTATTTTGCAAAAAGAAACTGCCATGAAATGGAACCGGCCTAAAATTTTAAATTTAAGTTAATATATCATTTATTGAACTTCATTTTATATTTCTGCAGGTGTTTACAATGAGCTGAGCTGTAGTACTACAGAAGTGGACCATGCAGTACTTGTTGTCGGTTATGGGACTGATGATGCTTCAGGAGCAGACTACTGGATTGTAAAGAACAGGTGAGTTATTTTTTTATTGGAGGGCAGGTTTTGAGAGGAGCATGGTATGGATGGTTACAACAGCACCTAGGAAGTATAAAAGGCAAACAGAAGCGTCATTGACTCTCAATTGGTGAGGGAGGTTTAAGGTTGATGGGATGAGTGGCAATACAAGTTTGTTTCATGAGGAGACATGATGCTAAGGCCTGTATCTGTGTGGAATTATCAACAGTGTTCCTGGAAGAAAAGATGAAATGACCCTCACAGAAAAATCAAGTTTGATACCAAACTAAACGTTAACTAAACTTAAGGGGAAATTGTGAGTAGTTTCTTGGTTAAAAAGGTGACATTATAATGCTGCAGAATAAGCCAGTATAGAGTTCCACTGCATATGACAGATCAAGGGTTGTGAGGGAATTTCTGTCCTGAAATGTGTAAATTAAGTAGTATGCGTGTAGTTCACAAAATTCAAACCTACACATAGCATATGACTTATGTTTCATACTGCTATGACCTACGACCTTTTTCTTTTTGATTCCTTGCCGAAAGCAAAGGAATCTATGCGTTCATGATGGCGTGTGTGTATGTATGTGCGTGTGTTTTTGTGTGTTTGTTTGTGATACTTTGCTCATTAACACGATATCTCAAGAAGGAAAACTGACAGTCATCAAACTTGGTACATAGGTGCCCCATATTGAGAGGAAGAACGCTATTTTTTGTTGGGACTCAAAGGCCATCTGGAGTCACAGGGGTCAAACTCTGAAAACCTTGTTAACACAATAACTCGAGTTAGAAAGCTTGGATGGATGGATTTCATACTTAGTATGTAGATGCGTTATGGTAAGAGGAGGAATCCCACTGTTTTTGGTGGAGGTCAAAGGTCATCTGGGGTCACCAGGGGCAAACTCTGAAAACCTTGTTAACACGATAACTCAAGTTAAAAAGCTTGGATGACTTTCATACTTAGTATGTAGATGCCTTATGATAAGAGGGAGAACCCTGTTATTTTTGGTGGGGGTCAAAGGTCATCATGGGTCGCCAGGGTTCCAAACCTGAAAAAACTTTTTAACATGATAACTCAGGTATTGGATCAATTTCATACGTAGTATGTAGATGCGTTGTGAGAAGAAAAAGAACCCTATTGTTTTTGGTAGGGATCAAAGGTCATCTGGGAACACCAGGGGTCAAACTCTGAAAACTTTGTTAACACCATAACTTAAGTGAGGAAGCTTAGATAATTTTCATACTTAGTATGTAGATGCCTTATGGTGAGAAAAAGAGCCCAATTGTTTTTGGGGTGCGGGTCAAAGGTCATTTAGGTTCACGGGGGTCAAACTCTGAAAACGTTTTTAACATAATATCTCAACATAGGAAGCATGGATAAATTTCATATTTAGTATGTAGATGTGTCATGGTAAGACAAAGAATCCTATTGTTTTTGGTGGAGGTCAAAGGTCACCTGGGGTCGGGGCGTCAAACCTTGAAAACCTTGTTAACATGATATCTCAAGATAAGAAACTTGGATTAATTTCATTCTTAGTATGTAGATGCCTAATAATAAGGGGAAGAACCCTAGAGTTTTTGGTGGGGGTCAAAAGTAATCTCGGTTCACCAGGGGTCAAACCCTGCAATCCTTGTTAACAGGATATCTCAAGGTAGTAAGCTTGAATAAATGTTATCCTGAAAGTTTAGATGCCTTATGCTGAGGGAAGAACCCTATTGTTTTTGGTGGGGGTCAAAGGTCATTTGGTTTCACCGACGGTCAAACCCTGAAAATCTTGTTAACACGATATCTCAAGATAGGAAGATTGGATAAGTGATGCTTTTCATAATTTGTATATTAATTTGTCGTGTTGAGAGGAGAGACCCTGTTGTTTTTGGTGGAGGTCACAAGTCATTTGAGGTCACCGGAGGTCAAAAACAAACTTTGTAAACATGACATTACAGGGGAGAAAGCACAGACAAATCTATTCTTAGACATGTTTTTTACTTTTTTTTTGTTTTTCAAGTTTTGGCGGGGTTCAAAGGTTATGTGGGGTCAGCAGGGGTTCAATTGTGAACACATCGTAAAACATAATGTAGTGCAGAAGTACAAATTTGAGGGATGAACCCTGGTGTAACAAAGCACCCTCCCTTTTGGCAAGAAATCACTAAGCCTTTGGGCTTTCTGTTTTTTTTTTTTTTTTTTGCATCTCTTTATTCACGTCTTTGATATACACATTACAGTGACTTGGACACTTCTTCATGAATTTTTTCTTAATATGGTTACATATTTACATTAAATCTTATAATATAATAAAATTGAAGTTACACACAAACTTCTTGTCAACAGGAAACATTGACCAAAGTTTTTTGCCCATCAATAATAACATAGTAACATAGAACATCGTCCTTTATGTACACAGAAAAATAAAAGAAAATAATAAAGATAACAGGACCTAAGAAAGTTACGAATGATCGATACTGTTTGAAATATCAAACTGCTTTTGCTTCGTTAAAATGTACAATTCAACCTCAGTGCTAAATTTAAACTTATAGAAAAATGTGATGGCATCTGGTTTTGAACAATTTTGTTTGCAAGAATATATGAAATACTTTGCATGAAGAATGAAGAAGTTTGTAATGCTTTTCCTATTTTCTAGATCCCCAAAGTAAGCTGTTAATTCATCCAAATTTAACTTATCCCTCAAACAATTTAAACAGATTTCATCCCAGAATTTTTTATGGTGGGGCAGTTCCAGAAAATATGTTCCAAAGTTTCACTCTCTGCATTACAGAAGGTACATAACGGAGAGTCCTTAATCTTAACTCAATATTAAAACTCATTGGTTCCGACAATCCTATGAAGGTATCGAAACTGTAAATACAAAAACTTAGCCTCCGGAACAGCGATATAAGGTAACATAAATATAGATTTCCAGTCAGGAACGTCATCCGAGTTGGTAGCCCTTTGCTTTAAAGTTATTTTCAAGAGTCGACAATCGTTTAAATTTATGCCACTGTCATTCCCTAAATTTGCTATCCACGGGGACGAGATTGCCGAAGTAATGCCATAAATAATGGGTAAAAGGAAAGTTTCTAATGCCGTGCTTTTCAACAAAATTTTGGTACGGAAGGATACCGCCTTCTCTAGTGAAAAAATCGCCTCTTTGTAACCCTGTTCTGTTTTAATACATTGAAGTAAACAGCCTGCTTATTAATTTTAATGCAACTATTATTTAATACCAGTTGAGTTGCAAAGTCCCTTTGGAAAAACTAAAACTTGCCCAGGCTTCACAAACTTCACGGATGAAGCAGTTGGATAAAGATATATCATCTTTCTGAAAGTCACAAGAGAATAGAAAATCTCCTCCATAATTACGTAAGGCATGATTAAAAAGAAGTTTCAAAGGTCGGTAAATGTCATCAGCATCCATTTTAACCCATTTTGTTTTGAAACTATTGGCAAAAATGCGAACATCTGTCACATTTAAACCTCCATTTTCTTTACTGTTACAAAGAACTGTCCTTTTCACCTTATCAGGTTTTTTATTCCAAGTAAAGTTAAATATAGCTTGTTCAATTCACTAAAATAATTATCAGGAGGATTAGGAAGTACGATCAACAGGAAAACAAGCTGGGAGAGAGAGCAAAAGTGTTTAATAAAAGAACCTTCCCAATCGGAGTAATATCCCATGATGACCAAAGGCGAAGAGTATTTTTCAGACGAGAAAGCTTAGGTAAATAATTTAAACGAAAAAAAATCTTCTTTAAGATGGGAAAAAGAAATTCCTAAATACTTAATAACAGTGGTGTTTAATTCAAAGTGGAACCGATTCAGGTAAATAGGATGACACTTAGAATGAGGACCACGAAGGAATAAATGTGATTTATCAAAATTAATCTTTAGACCAGAATTACTGCAGAACCGTTGTAAAACCTTGCTCACATCAAACAATTATATTTCAGAACCGTCTGTAATAATAACAGTATCATCAGCATACTGAGATATTTTAAGCAAAACTCCAGAAACTGAAATGCCAGTGATCAACTGATTTGAATTAATTAAAGTATCTAGCCCAACAACCACAAACCACCCCAAAACAAAGTCTCACCTGTCAACAGGTCAACCAACCGGCCACAAAGGCCACCGCGTCCGAAGGTAACATCACACGCCCAAAGGCTACCATACGCCCGAGAACAACGTCACGCCCAAAGGCAACATCATGCCCGACGGCAACACTACGCCCAAAGGCAACAACACTTAAAAAGCACTGGGCAAATACAGGCGCACCTTGCCCAAGGGTGCCCCGGAGGCAGTTGTGGCAAGGATAACATCATTACTCCCACGTTTAAAACAAACTCTACAACCGGATGCAGTTTAAAGTCCTACTCACGAGCTTTTTAAGTACATAGAAACAGGCACTGAGAAACGAACCCAAACCGGACCGAAGCAAAACGCAACCGACAACCACCCTACTCACTGAAGCAAGAACTGTCTGAACATCTTTGACAAAGTTTATTTCACGTCATAATGAAATTGGCTTAAGTACAGAAATTTGTTAACTTACAAATAGTAGATATGGCCATGCAAAACTTGATATATATATCTGACATGGTCTTGTTTCAAGTGATACCTGCCTTGATATGGTAGTATAAAACTTGATATGCATATCTGGCATGGTGGTTTACCAAGTAAATATCTGGCTTGATATGGCCGTATCAAACTTTACATGCATATCTGGCATTGAACGTTATCACCACATATTTGGCTTGATATGGCCATATAAAGGTTAATATTCATATCTAGCATGTTCCTTTATCAAAGCGTGTATGGCTTGACATGGCCATATAGAACTGTATATGTATATTTGGCAAGGCTTTTTATCAAGTTTATATCTGGCTTGATATGGCTGTGTAAAACTTGATATGCATACCAGGCACAACATTTTTAAGCGATATTTGGCCTGACATAGCCATGTAAATCTTGATATGCATATCATGAAAAATACTTTTCAAGTGATATTTGGCTTTGACATGGCCATACAAAACTCGATTTGCATATCTGACATGGTCTTTTCTCAGGTGATACCTGGCTTGATATGGCCATATCAAGATTGATATATATATATATATATATATATATATATATATATATATATATATATATATATATATATATATATATATATATATATATATATATATATATATATATATGGCATGATTGTTTACACTTTTCATGGCTTGATATGACCATATAATTCTAAATATGTATATCTAGCATGGTTTGTCATCAAGTTATATATATATATATATATATATTATATGAGAAAAATCCGCGTATGCTCCATGTAATATAACAAATAATAAAACACATTCCAAAGATGACATAATAAGAGCACAGATATGATAAAAACAGCGTATATTTCGGACACTCCTGTGTCCTTCCTCAGCGCAAAATGGCAAGTGAAAAGTTACACTTTTTCATTTCAAAAATCATCATTTTATATCTGGCTTGATATGGCCATATAAAACTTGATTCAACATATCAAGATACTTATGTCTGGTTTTATATCTGGCTTAATATGGCCACAAAAAACTTTATATTAGCCAGATATATCCAGATACAAAGCCAGATATAAATCTTGAGTTAGGGTTGAGGGCCACTCATCTTGGATGGAGTACACTGAAACAGTTCTCTGGTGACTTTGGGATCTGTTAACAAATTCGCAGAGACAAAATAATGTTTACGACATATCAAAAAAGGTTAACCTTTGACAGAGCCTCGTTCCGGGTGTGTTGCTAGCAGGCGGCCAGTTTGCTCTCCCTATGACTTATGACCTGAAGAAATTGCAAATGCAGTGTAACAACTTGAAAGTGGGTTATTGCTCTGACATCTTTTTTTCTATGCAATATTACAATTGCGCACTAGTCAAATTTGCTAATGACACTGCTTGCTAGCTGGTTTGATTAAAAACGATGATATTACTACTTATTTAGATCAGATTAATCATTTTACAAACTGTTGTGAACAAAACTTTTCAGAACTTAATGTTACTAAGACAAAAGAAATGGTAATTGATTTTTGTAAGCCCATATTCTTCCAAAAGACGTTTTTATTAAGGGGAGTGCTGTGAGAAGGGTAGATAATTATAAATATCTCGGTGTTGTTATAGATAGTCGGCTTTCATGGCACGATCACATTGATATGGTAATGAAAAAAACTTAATTCTAGGATGTATTGTCTGCGTGCAATGAACAGGTTTAATGTTCAAAGCAAAATTCTTGCCATGTTTTATAAATCTGTTATTTGTGGGGTTTGGCAATATAATCTACAGTATCGTGGGGTGGTAATGTTAGAAAAAAGATGAACAACGTATTAACACAATGATAAGGCAAGCAAGTCGTGTAGATGGGAAAAGTTAGCCAGCCATGGCCACATCCTAACATGGACTTCTTAGGGTCAAACTGGACAATATTTTGTGTAATGATGACCACCCGCTGTGCGCACATCTTGATAGGGCCGTGATACCCTGAAGTGGTAGGATGAGGCTGCCGTGGGCTTGTACAAATAGGCACCCCTCCTCATTTATTCCACAATGTATGAAACTCCACAATCTGAATTTTAAACGTTCTTGATACTGCCACTCCAAGACCTTTGTTGACCCTTTTAACCCATTTGTCTTATTTCATCCTTTCGTCTCGTTTTATTGTTTTGTTTTCTTTTATCTGTGTATATATTTCTACTTTCTTACTTTGTAAATTGTTCTTGTGCATTGTTATCTGTTTTTATGTGTTTATGCAAGTGTTGTAATGACTCGAGTCAAGTCCGACTCGAGTCACTATTTTTGATGACTCGACTCGACTCGAGTCAGTTGGGTCAAAAGACTCGACTTGACTCGAGTCACTATGCTGGATGACTCGACTCGAGTTTTTTCTCAACATGACTGGAGTCTGACATATCGACAATAATGTTGGCAACAAAAATAAAAAATATCCGACTGGTGAAGGCTACAATCCTTTTGTTACACTGAACACTACTTGAAAAGTGACTAGAGGCTGCCGTGGGCTTGTACAAATAGGCACCCCTCCTCATTTATTCCACAATGTATGAAACTCCACAATCTGAATTTTAAACGTTCTTGATACTGCCACTCCAAGACCTTTGTTGACCCTTTTAACCCATTTGTCTTATTTCATCCTTTCGTCTCGTTTTATTGTTTTGTTTTCTTTTATCTGTGTATATATTTCTACTTTCTTACTTTGTAAATTGTTCTTGTGCATTGTTATCTGTTTTTATGTGTTTATGCAAGTGTTGTAATGACTCGAGTCAAGTCCAACTCGAGTCACTATTTTTGATGACTCGACTCTACTCGAGTCAGTTGGGTCAAAAGACTCGACTTGACTCGAGTCACTATGCTGGATGACTCGACTCGAGTTTTTTCTCAACATGATTGGAGTCAGACATATCGACAATAATGTTGGCAACAAAAATAAAAAATATCCGACTGGTGAAGGCTACAATCCTTTTGTTACACTGAACACTACTTGAAAAGTGACTAGAGCCACTTGTGATCTTACCACAACCACATCTGGCATCAGTTCTCCCATAGGATTTTAATGGCTTCTAGAACCCATAATATCTGAGGTGACGATGTGCCTTACTAGACAAATTTCAGAGATTTGTTCAAACTTAATGTTCGGAATTGTGTAATGAAAGGTTAATTAGAATCGATTCTAGTTGAAGCTGTATCTGTCTAAGGTTTCCTACATGAATACTTTTAGTTTGAAACCTGGTGGTGTGCCATCAACTCGAGCTTCTGATAGATTCCTGGATACAAAAATAAACGACCTGTTATCCTTAAAAAGGAAAGAAAAACTAGATGACTAATTGAACTGAAATGGAGAATGAAAGTCAGCTGTACAAAGTAAAAGAGTTAACAAATCTTTAATGTTAAAATTCATTATTGCTTGATACTCGTTGACATATAGATGAAAGGAGGAGGCACAATTGTCGCCTCCAACACCGGCTTCAGGATCCGGAGTGGCCAAGTCGGCATGTACATCAACTGTGTAAATAACTTGCTTGTCTGATCTAGTATTGTAGGTCAATTGTAGGTCAATATGCTCAACTGACTCGAGATGACTTGAGTAGACAGAGTGACTCGAATCGACTCGAGTGTGGTTGGAGACTCGACTCGAATTCAGTTAATGACTCCACTCGACTCGACTCGACTCGACTCGACATGGCAACTGTAAGACTCTGACTCGACTAGTGGAAGAATCGACTCTACTCGAGACTCGAACTTCAGTGACTCGATTGCAACACTGGTTTATGCGAGAATTCAGTTACCCATGTGGGGTTAAATAAAGTTGATCTTATCTTATCTTACATCTTCTTTTGTTTCTTTTTCCAGCTGGGGTGTGAGCTGGGGACAGGAGGGATACATTTTGATGTCAAGAAACAAAAGCAACCAGTGTGGTATCGCTACGGTCGCCAGTTACCCAACATGTCCCTGTTAAAGTCCTTCTTTCACATATGAGACAATGTTATATTCTTGACTTCATTTTTGCTTTTGGTATATGTATAAGTAACTTTTGAATATGAACTCAGATCTACAAGTTGTCTTGGTTATTTCATTTTTGATTTTCAGTGTGTGTTTTTTGTAGGAAACAGACCACAAATTTCCTTACAGTGACCCAGAGATAATGTTTGTAAAACTTCAAGCCTTGTTGAATGTTATGTCGGTTGACACAATTCCCTTACCTTCATAGCGAGGTGCTTCTCTCTGTTTTGACGTCTCAATATTCCGAAAAGTGTACATTAAGTTCAGCGTTAGGATAAGGTTAGGTTAGCATTAAGGTATTACAGATACACTTCCATGTTCTAACACACGTAACTCTAATAGTCTCATCTGTCATTACATCCAGTGTAGACTTGTCGGTATATAGAAATGTCGGAACAATGAGACTTTGGAACAGAGAGGTGTAACCTTATAGCATGCTTCCTTTGGTTTATCTGTTAAGTGTAATTTGGGGTCTTCATCTGTTTCATCAGTTTTAGAAATATAAGGATGATCCCTTACAAATGACATTCAGTACTTTAGCTCTCATTGTATTCCAGGTTGATGAAAAACTTACCATTTGATCCCTGTTCCTAAAAAACCTGTCTGTACTGTATTGAACGACCTAAGACATGTAGCCTTGACATCGATTCCTATGAAAACTTTGGAACGGCTTGTTCTTCAAAACTACGTCCCTTAATCACTAGACTCATGAAGACCCACTCCAGTTTGCATACAGGGAAAAGGTTCTGTAGATGATGCAATTCTGTTTTTTCTTGATTCTCTGTATCGTCATCTCGACCATATCTCTGGTCAATTTGCCAGGGTTTTATTCGTAGATTTTTCATCTGCGTTCAACACCATCCTCCCGCACATCTTAATCGATAAAATGTTTGACTATGCTGTCAACTTTTATTTGACCAAGTGGGTGTTAGACTTTCTAACTAACAGGGTGCAAAAAGGTGCTTGTTAATGAGGTATTTTCAAAGGATATAGTAACTAATGCTGGTGCTCCACAAGGTTGTGTAATATCGCCAGTTCTTTTCCACTCTCAATACATCTGACTGCCGCAGCACACAATGAAACACACATCGTAAAGTTTGCAGACGACACGTGCGTCATATGTCTAATTAGTAAGGATGGTGAAGAGACAGGGTACAGGAGTGAGATATCAACTTTCACAAACTGGTGTAATGAGAATAAGTTAATACTGAACGTGTCTAAAACTAAAGACCTTATCGTAGACGTCCAGTGTACTTCTAGAGGTAACTGGAGCCCAGCAAGCATTGAATTAAATGGTGAATTAGTTGAGCAAGTCCAGTCTTATAAGCATCTGGGGCTGACTATCACTAATAAGTTACGGTGGGATGCACACATACACACAATTCTTTCGAAAGTAGATCAGCGAATGTTTCTTTTACGGAAACTTGATACATTCAGATTAGACCCCACCCTTATTTCCCTGTTTTACAAAGCGACAATTGAGACCCTACTTACTTTTTGTTTGTCTGCCTGGTGTGGTAATGCAACAGCTTATAACATGAACAAACTTAATAGAGTAATTATGAAAGCAAGAAAAGTGTGTCGGTCACAGGTATTAAGTTCAGTTGAAGAGCTGCTTTAAAGAGTAACAGATAGAGAAATTAAATCGTTAATGTCTTCTGATCATCCTCTGAGAATTAAAGTTGAACTCAGTACACGTACGGATAGAGCGATTGTTAACAAATGAAGGACAGAAGGATACAGAAAATCATTTTTACCACGGGCCACATTAACTCTTGCCAACAATTTTATAAGGAAGTAGGGGCAATTTTTTAATTTGTATCTGTTATTTCATTCTTTTAGTTGTAGTTTTATGCAGATGCTTTATCTTTTATTTTTTTTTTTTTAGTTTCTTACAATATGTGTTTTATGTGTTTTTCATATACTTTAAGTGTTTTTATGGGTTTTATGAGATGAAATGGCACCACTTTCCTTGCATGGTGAATAAAGATTCTTATATCTTATATCTTAGTTGTCACAGAATAAGGTAAATGACCTTTTTAAGTTGAGTACAATCATTATTACTAGTTGCAGGCTGATGTAGCTGAAAGAATGTTGTGCCTCTAGTATTTATTCTTCACTTAGTCCAAACAAACTTCCTGCTCTGCTTTTTGGTGAGGCTGTGCAAGGAAATAACTGTGTCTTGTGCAAATGAAGGCAGTGTTCCTTTAACACTCTTAAGTAGTTGACTGTGGTGTTTTCAAGAGAGCTAGTCCGTGACATCTGTGGTACATTGAAATGGCAGGTCTGGAAATATATACAGAGGGGGATCACAGGACTAAAATTGCTCCCAGTATTCAAATTAGTCATTTTCTTATATTGATGAAGAATTTACATCATTTCAGACAAAAGTCAACATCTAAACTTTGAATCCCAAAATTACTGTGTCTTGAATTTTTATCGAAAGTTCCCCAAGTTTTGTGTCTGAAATGTCACAATGTCATGTATACTGAAGCATTTTAGTAAGTTGGTGAATGCTTTTTAGTTTTGCTTCCATTTAAAAACCTGTTTTGTTTTTCTTGAAATATTTATGCAGCTACTTCTTGTGTAAATGTTTAGTTAATAGTTTTTGCATTTAAGTTACAAGTACTAAAGGTTGTTTTTATTGTTATGGTGTGGCAGTCACTGCATAGTACCCTCTGAGTGGTTCATGGTCTGTAACAGTTTTCAGTACATGAAAATTATCCCCGTACCGTATCCTTAAAGATGATAGATTTATCAGTATAACTGCGCTTTAGTCAGTGTGAAAAAAGGGATTGTGGAAACCATGGGTTTTCAGCAACTTTGGATTGTCTTGTATGTGAATTTGTGCCCAAGTCCTCACCTTATGTTATGAAAATGTCCTTGTCTCCATCCCCAAACTTTTAATAAAGATCATCTGTCGATAAGGTATTTCATGTATGCAGTTGGTGAAGTTTTATTGTTATATTGTCATGTGCTTGTACTCTGTAACTTGACTCAAGAGAGAAATTACATCAATGTGGTATTCAGTTGTATTTTGTTCATCAGTACTACATGCAATTTAAAATTTTGGGGGTTAGAAAATTATTTCATATCATAATGATGGTTTATCCATTTTGTGTTTTTGTACCTAATAATAGAAGATAC